>JAZGTH010000069.1:1847500-2060000 GCA_036877525.1 Chromobotia macracanthus
TACAAGTCTGCAGTGGTTTCTCTGGCCCTTTGACAACCTCACTTCACATATTACATTCTGCTCTCTCGTCCAGCTATCTGTCAATCTGTCCCTTAAAGTGAATTTATAAAGTCCCCGCGTTCTCCCTTCCGGACAGGATAAATTTATTACTCCCTTCCACCCCCACCGCCTGCCCCAGATGGCCGAACAGCTGCCCGTCCAATCAGATCTCTGTGCTGAGGTGGGGGGAGGGGCTACTAGGTCCAATCTGGATTACAGCATTGCTGGATTAAAACCCAGATGTGATGTGATGTAACTCTCTCTAATCGTTCCCTGTTCTCTCTCTCCTGCTTTCCATCATATGCATCACGCCCTTTGTTTTCTCTCCTCATTCACTTTTCCCATATCTGTTCTCCATATCTGTTAATATATCCATTCCTTTTATGTTACTGTCTCGCCTCTGTACCACGTTCATATATAATGCTGTTGTCTTGTCTTTTTCCTTTAGCAGTTCATATCTTTTCTATATTTCAAGTACAGAATTTTTGTGTGACAACAAAAGACATCTTGTATTCCCTGAGATGTTGCTTCAGTATGAAATCTGGAAAATTCAGTATCTGGAAAATAGATTGGAATCTGTTGTGCTTATTCCAGACATATAGTTGAATGTATGTATATACTGTATATAGGGAGTATTTTCCATACAATGATGATTTTTTTCTTCTTTCTAGATGATGATCATTATGGGCATTATCGGAGTCATCATGATAGGTGTTGTTTTCAGTGAGTATACACTTCCTGTGATGTCATCTCCCAAACAACACTCAATGCTGGTTGATTTACTTGTTTGGAAGACATAAATAAGCAAGACAGTCTGAAACGTCCTTTATAAAAGAAGATACACCGTCATTATTTCTCTTTTTAGTATTTTATTCCAGACTCAGCTTGCGTTTTGGTGCTACATAAAAAATAGATCTTAGATCATGTTTATTTCAGGGAATGTTAATTTCAGCTGTGCTATATACAGGTTGAAGAGAAAATCTATAGATTTACAATAGCTTTTGATATACATGAAATCCTGTTTATAATGTTTAAGTATTTAGTACTCACTTATCTTTACTTACAGTATATAGTTAGTTACTTATAAACTTCTCACTATGTACTGCACACTGAAGTTCAGTTTTTCCTGGATTAGGCTGTTAACCCGTCACATCTTTCTCTTTTTAACAGTGTACTTCTACTCCTGAGCCTCTGTTGGGACACACAAGGACAGGAGACTCTGGCAGCACGGGCTGATCTTTGTGTGAACTCGACTCCGCCCCTTCCTCTCTCTCCACCAATGCCTTTCATTCAATCCACAGCGTGCGTGTGTGCAGTCGTTGATGCAGTGCCTCTCCCTCTTCATTGTGCATCACTGCTTTTCTTTGCAATTGCTTTGCATCAGTGCAAATTCAGAAACGTTTGGTTTGGAATATCTGTGGTTTTGGGTTGGAGAATGTCTTGGTCCTTTTCCAGGCAAAATGAGTGATGCAATAATTTAAATTTGTAGCGCTGGTCCAAATGAACCTATAAATAACTAAATCCAGCTAAATGCAACAAAATACATTAACTAAAAAAAGATTAATTAAGATTGATTGTAGAGTTTAAATTTATGCACAGATGCAAAAGTGTTTTAATCAGGAATGACCATAGTGGTCCTATAGCGTTACAATTTCATGGATTACACACTGCAGGTGCGATGAGAGAAATGACAGGAAAGGTTTTTTAATTAAACTGATATTTGCTTTCATTGTTGCATGTAAAAATGAGCTTAAGCTTTCAGCTCTTTCCCATGTAGCTTTATTGCATCTCCACTCTGTTTTCTCACACACCCGATGGACCTAAAAACCTGAATGATTTTACACGGAGGTGGAGAGCAGTCAGGCTGGAGAATGAACTTTGTTACTGTAGTCAACAGATACTGGGAATATTTGACCATTGCCACTTTTATTCTTTGTCAACCAAAAGATCAGCGAAATCTCAAAGGCAAAAAGTATATGTTTAAAATGAAGATAGCATCTAACATTAAAGCAGTTTTCACAAAAAAAGCTAAGGTTATCACTAAGGCTTCTTAAACGTGATATTTTTGGTGATGCTTTTGTTTTTCTACGTCTTATTTTCCCCTGTAAGCCATACATTGTGGATTTATGTAAAGATAAAATACTGACCTGTGTGTAACATACATGATGCAAACATACTGAACTCGAAAATGAAGGTTAAAGGATCGTTATATTAAATTCTTGTACCTGCTGACGTGGGTTCTGGTTTCATGACATCTTTGTGTTGAAGGACTACAGACTGGAAAGATGAACTGAAATGATGTTGTAAATATTTAGTGTGGGACCTAATGTTCAGGGACAAACACTGCATGTGTTTGCGTTTAATATGCATTTAATAGGCACTTTACCCACCAATATTATTGTGATTGTATTTGTGATTGTATGCCAGACAATAGTTTCTTTTTTTTTTTTTTAAGATGTACGGATATGTTCAGCACCTAAAACAAAAGTGAATTTGCTCTGACACGTTAGACCTGGAATTTTTGTGTGAAGATTATGTGCGTGTCAAATCCTCTATAAGCGTTAATTCAGATCGCAACCCTAAAGCAGAGCAGTGAGTTATTTCCCTGTTAGATTCCTAAACAGTTTTATGCAACATTTATTTGTAAATATGTGCTGCAGAAATGCGTAAAGTAACAGATTCTGTTCCTGAGTATTCAGAGCCGAGCTGCTGACGTCTGTGGTTCATTAAAGCATGTCTGCTTGCCTATGTGCTGCTTCTAATAAAGTGATACTGCTGTTATTTCCTCACTGTTTTCATTTGGGTGTGTGTGTGTGAAGAACAGAAGCAGATTTAAAGCTGTTCATCTATCATTATAAATCCATCTGTTATTTCTGAAGTAGTTCAAAGCAGTTTACATGCTTGTAAATGAATGTTTCACAGAGGCAAGTGTGGTATGTTTTACTTGATTATTATTAATCAGCAACACCGCTTGTCTAATTCACGAATTAATTCTCTAAAGCAACACAGAAAGGTTTTGTACATCACAGGTGAATAAACGAAAACATTTGCATTAATAAAAAAACAGCAAATTAAAACATCATAGTTAAAGAGTGAAGGATTTATTAAGATTTCTAATATAAGATCTCTATATGTTATCAGCATATAAAATCAGATCAAAACCTAAAGTATACATGAAAGAACATGACCTACTGTTTATAGCAAGATAAATCTGCTTTCATTACACAAACTCTGAAAATGAAAAATGGTTAAAAACACAGTTTCACACAGAGCAATAAGAAATGAAAAAGCCACAGATATGAAACGAAAAGGATCAATGAGGCTAATGTCAAAGCAGAATTTGAGTGTATTTACATTTAGAAAAGAATATAGGCTCAAAACTGAAGCAAATACAATTTTAAACTAAATTATATTCAAGATGGCTGCCATAAACTGAGAATTTGGGCAACACTAATAGCCAATCTATAAAAGATATGATGATATAAAACATAAAATAATCCTGTTTCACTACAAAACACATAATTTACAGAGATGCAGCGTGAATGAACTGAAATGAATCTAAACCCACTAAAACAATCTTAACTATCGTCCTTCCAAGAAGCTTCACAGCCATCAGTAAAATGTTTGCCTGTGCAACTTCCACAAATTGAAATTGATTCTCCAGTTTTCTGCATACTATTGCTTTGTAACTATTGGCACAAGCCATTGATTACCAATAAACTGACTGGCATAGTATTTAAAGCTGCAATCCTTAACCTTTGCCTCTCTAGCGCCATCTCTGTTTCAAATACAAAATTGTGGGTTGTAAATGAAGCCAAACTAATATTTCCTGTAAAAATTACACCCGACAGCTCAAATTATAAACCAATATTATTAACTTACTGTTGGGAATTAGGGTAAGAAGATCGTGTTGAACAATAATCTGCTCAATAACTGATTTTTGCTCATTTTAAGCCCAAAAAAGTTTGGGATTGCAGCTTTAAAGGGGTAGTTCACAAAAATGAAAAATGATTTACTCACCCTTGTCATTTAAGCCCCTCATGGCTTTCTTTGTTAATTTTTTACTACTGTTTTGTTTTTTTCCGCTTACAATAGCAGTGGAGGGTGCTCACCCCCTCTGAAGCTTTAAAAGTACGTTATAAAGTCTTGTGCGACCTGTGCCATATATTCATATGTTTCATAGACATATGAATGGGTTTGTTGAAAAACAATCCTGTAATTCAAAATACAATCCAGAATTTTACGAAAGTATTCACCTGTACCTTTTCTGTCCATGTATATTTTGTAAACTTTAAAAGTGAGGTGTATTTATGAGCGAATTCATTCTTTAAACTCTTTTTAAATGGACCCATAAATGTTGCATCATCATCTTGGATCCCAATATGTCAATGGACTGTAATCTTGTCTTTCTATTTTGCACGCTTTTTTTTTTAATTTTCACCATGCAAAAAGAAGAAAATAAAATTTGCAAGCCAACCACTGCGGACGCTCAGATTCTGAGCAAACATTGGGCTTAATTATGGGTTACAAAGAAGAACTAAAATATACTCAACCCAGTCTGACATCGCAGACACCAACACCACATTTGTCAAAAATATACCCACCAAATTTCAATGATCTTTTTAATCCTATTTTTGGATTTACCAGCCCCCACCCTAGAAGAAGCTTCTTCTCCGATCTCCTGCTCACTTATGTTGTTACTTTTGAAGAATCAACAGTGTTGTCTGTTTTCTCCACTACAACATCTGCATTGTTCTCGCTTGCTCTGGGATCTTCTGTTGTTTCATTTGGCGATGAGGAATCAGAGTTACAGAATCGTTTGGTACAGGGAGAACCGATCTCTCCTGTGTATGTAGACGGAAGTTTCTCAAGCACTACAACCAGTCGGACTTTATTTGGACGGCCTCTCTTATGACGCTGGGCGCTGGTACCATCAACATTGTCCAGGTCTAAATCTACTTCATCTGGTACACAAAATTTGATCTGACCAGTGCCTGGTGGTGGACCTCTTTTTCGATGAGCATCTCCTACATTCTTCTCAGCAACCTTGACCTTGTTTCCAGAGCCGGGGGGTCGACCTCTTTTTTGAGGTGATCCATCCACCTCCAGAATGTTCTTTACCTTGGAACCAGAGTCTGGTGGCCGTCCTCTTTCATTTGGGGTTCCGTCTGAGACATTGTTCGATGGAACGTTGGTAGAACCAGAGGGCCGACCTCTCTTCTTCTTATACGAACCTAATGGCCTCCCTCTCTTTCGAGGGCTGTCTTTAGCAACATCAACGCTAACTTCAGTGCTAGCTGGGATCTCATTATTTTGCTGTCTGTGTCATTTTGTGATGGAGATTCCACCACAGCTTCATATTTTCGAGGTCTTCCTCTTGCTCTTTTAATCTTGGGACCTTCTACTATCGGATGAATGCGTGGCCTTCCAAGAGGCTTCGACAGTTTTCGTCTGCATCGTAAACTCAGCTTATAAAGTCTCTCGGATTCTTCCTCGGGCGAAAGGCTTTCTCGGTCTGCCGCAGATTTTTAGCTTCTTTGGTCGACCGTGTTTCTTCACCTTAGACTTTATGACTACTTCAGGAGAAAAGAAGTCCACTTTTTTGGATGTTCTGGCGTTGTGTGTTGGCGCCTTCTCTGAAGTGAATTTCTTGTTGGTCGACCCTCGAGGTCTGCCTCTCCCGCGTTTGGGAGCAAGGGTGCTGCTGTTGAACAGCATGTTCTCCGAACCATCTTTGCTCTTGACTTCCATCATGCTGAAGCATTAAGATCACAATGCTTGACTGTTTGGTGTCGAGATTCTGTAAATGAAGTAATGAGATCATTAACACGTTCTGACCAGATCATTAAACAATTCTGTCTCTGTGAAGTTTGACATCATAAGTCATGATGACTCCTAGAAAAGCTATTTACAGTATAACCTGAGGTCTGCAGAGAGATAAACTACAATATAATACTAGTTAAAAGTTTATTTCACATAATAATAAAACCATGCACATTCAGTATGAAATAATGATATGAAATGACATCATGTATATTTATTTCACATAGATTACACAACATTAATTGTCCAACACAATTATATTAGATACATTAGATAGATATATTAGACACAGAGTACTGTAATACATGTAACATGGTGGCCACTCTGTCTCCAAACTGAAGGAGTTCATCTCCATCAACAGAGATGTTTCACAGGAGTGAAGACCAGAGAGCAAACGTCACAGTGACGTCACGCGTTTAGACACGCTCGCGACATCTGACGTCACGACACAGCTTTAACACGTCATAACGCCAAAGTCGTGGAAATACATCGCGTAACAAAAGCGAGAGAGTAAAAGGAGAAACAGATGATACAGATTAAAACGTCTAAATAAACCCATTACAGGTCCCCGTTTAGGACAGATCAGTGAAATGTGTGTGAAACACGTAAAGGGGCGGGGCTTCACTGAGGGGGCGTGTCGTTGAGGAATATGGGAGGGGTTATTGCTTTGCATTACGTCACAGTTTTTTTTACAGTCAATATTCGTCTGTTATTAAGGAAATGAAAACTGGACCATTTCTTTCCATCACATTTTCTCATAACCGCTGTTAAAGTTATTATGAAGTGTTACTATAGTTAAACGCATTGATAAACTTTTTTGTTATCCATAGGTTTACTGCATGCACTGTAGTTTTATTATAGTTATTGTAGTTCAATTATTTGTAGTTTTCCTGAGGGTGGATGAGGCCAGTGTGTAAACTTAAAGCCGTAACTTTATAACTTTGTAATAAAGCCGTAACTAAATAATAAGTACATGACAGATCAGTGTTCAGCACAATGTCCTTATCTTACCCTGATTCACAACAGTAAGTCTGTAATAATGTTTATAATCTGAGCTGTCGGGTCTGATTTCATGGGAAATGGGTCTGTATCATCACCTTAAACATGTCAACAGGTAACCTGCAGTTTTATGTTCCCAGCAGTGATGGCGCTAGAGAGCCAAATATTACAGACTGCAGCTGTAAGGGTCACCTGAGTTACAGCAGGAAGAAATGAACTATCCATAAAAGCATTATGGCAAGTGTAAATTAATTAAAGGTGAAAATGAGGGCATGTCAACTGGCTGCAATTCAGATTAAACATCTCAAATAAAATTCATGTTTGTATTGATATTCATACATCTGTGCAGGAAGTCTTCCAGAGCTGGAGACCTTCATTCTTCAAAGAGAAGGCTGGTAGCCACTGATGTTCCTCATCACACTCAATGATTTCTTCAGCATTTAAAAGTCGGGTAGGCAATTTCAGAGAGGCTGGCAATTATTATCATTTTCTAAAAGATTATTATTACAACATTTGTTGGGGAACCAATCACTTCAGTTCAACCATGATAATGGCTAGAGGCAAAATGAGACTATATTCCAGTAAAACAATATGCTTTAAACATGCATGCAGGGTCTGCGATTTTAATGCTATTAATCTGCAGTTCTATCAGTTCTGTTTCGGGTATTGCTGTTAAATAAATCTACTGCATACCAGATAGAAAAGTTGATGTTGCATATCTTACGTCTCATAGACTTACAAGCACACAAACGACAGCAGAAAGAAGTGGGCTGCTTCTCTTTTTGCCTACACAGACGCAGATAATTGTGAGTGGGACTTTTGGAAAGATGCTTTGTTTTGTATCATAACTGTTTTGAGTTATGACTTGAGGCATCAAGCAGAACAAAAACAGAAGCAGCTGTTTGGGAGAAAATGGGATTCAGGCTCTTTTTTTTACAACATGTTTGTAACAAGGTCAACATGGTCATTGTCCAAGATTTGTCTTAATTTTTTTAAGCCAAAATATAATTTCCCTTTATGAAGAGAAGTTTTGACACAGATTTAATTTCTCGCTCCCTAAATGTTACAGGAATGTCTAAATGAATACATGTAAAATAAAACCAGCACAAAGAGCCATTAGAAAACTCAATACAGCAGGGACTGAAACAAGCTTTATATGATAATTTAATAAGACGACATAATACTATACATGCATATCATATCCTGCGCTTTCATGAATCACATCGCCTACACAGATATAACGTAATTTAATTAATGCAAACATATGTGCTCCCTATATGTTGCAGTGCACCCTTCTCTCACAGTAAAATACAATTATCTTCACTGCAGAAAACCCTCCATATCTCAAGCGAGTTGCTTCAGGGCAACATTTATCACCAAAGCGTTTGAGAATAATGAGTGTGAGATGGCAGGCTAGCCTGTAAAATGGATCCACGGAACACATCCACATCGCAGCCTCAGGAGAAATGTATAGGGGTCGTGAACCCAGGCTGGCTTCTGATTGGTCGCTCTGTGTGGCCAGGGCACAAAGTCAGCCAATGGGAACTGTCCCCGACAGCTGCGTCATAGTGGTCTGAAGCTGATATCACAGATGTCTGGAAATTAGCAGTGCCGTTTCAGGTAACATGGCTAGTTTAAAATCACATTGATAAACTCATCATAACTCACACGTTATTGTATTACCGTCATTATGTCGCTCACAGCACAGGATGTTCTTAAGGGGATAGATCACCCAAAAATGACAATTCTTCCATCATTTACGCACCCTCATGTCATTCCTATATGACTTTCTGTCTTTTGCTGAACACGAAAGAAGATATTTTGAGAAATGTCTCAGTGGTTTTGTGTTCATACAATGGGAGTCAGTATGTGCCACTGGTGTTTGGTTACCAACGTAAAATATCTTCTTTGGTGTCCCTCAGAAGCAAAAAGGTCATACAGGTTTGGGATGGCATGAGGGTGAGTAAATGATGGAAGAAGTTGAATTTTTGGGTGAGCTGTCCCTTTAAAGGAAAAAGCCCCTAAAAGTGAGTCTGGGCTAATCTGAAAATAACTCTTCACAGATTGTGAAGAATGCAAGCAAGGAAATAAAATAAAGCATTCAGTTTGCAGTTTTATCAGATACACCGTTAGACTGGATAAGGTGTCAGTCGCACCATAAATATTATGCCAACATCACGCATGTCTGTGCTTCTGTGTTATCTCAGATACAAAATATGATACGTGTGGCTGTGCAGGTTGCCTGTACGCTGAACAGCACGACCAATCGTGTGTGGTGATGTCATAAGCTGTTGATCATATACAGCTGCGTTCCCAAGCACCTCACCTGTGACCTTTGATGACATCACAGGTTAAGGGTCTCAGGGACAAAGATGTACACGCTGTGTGTTCATGATCTTCAGACGAACTCACAAGCAGGGCTGAAACTCTGAAAGTTTAGTTAAACAACCTTAGTTATTAAAAACATACATTCATAAATTAAATAAATGTTTAATGTGTATTCGCTGTTACACATACAGAAGAAATTAAGGTAACATGCACAAATCATGTTTAATTAATACACTGTGATGCCAGTTTTTATTGGTTGTATTTGTTCTGTCGAAGCTCTCCTATTTAATGACCTTTTCATTATGTAATGGGAATGTAATATGTAAAATGTTATATTTAATGTTATTAATGTTAGACTGTTAGGTTCTTATATTATAAATAATTGCATTCCTTCGTGTGACATTAAGATATTCCTGATCCAGTCATACTGAACGCTTGCAAAACTACTGGATGTTTATTCATCTGGTTGAGAACACACTCCCTCTACCAACCTACTTACCTTTTGTAAGATTTAAAGCTGCAGTCTGTAACTTTGTTTTGGTTAAGAATGAACAAAAATCAGTTACTGAGCAAGTACATAACAGATCAGTGTTTAACACGACCTCCTTACTCTGATTCACAACGGTAAGTTTATAATAATGATTGTGAGCTTCATCAGTCTGGCTGATGAATGTAAAGTAACCTGCAGTTTTATGTTTCAGACAGAGATGGCGACAGAGAGGCAAACATTACAGATTGCAGCTTTATCACAAAAGAATATATACGGCCAAATCACGGCACCACTCCCAATCGGACAGCTTCTTCTCCATCTGCTGAGATGTGACCTGTGAAAAACACAAAGAGCGTTAAAACAGCATTAAAACAGCATTTTAACAATAAACCCACTTTAACACCGGTTTTGACAGCTACCCCTGGGAACACTAATATGAAAGCGTAGCATCTCTGTTTCAATGCCGTAAATGAGTGCGTAGTTTGATTTCGGACCCCTGGTGGCAGACAACAAACACTGCGCATGAACCGAATGAACTCAAGATACGAATATGCATTGCCAATCTTACCCTGTCTTCCTCTCTCTCTCCTGCTGCCCTCCTTTTCTGCAAACTCCTTAAACACAAACACCCAAACAGTGGAATATATGTAAACAACAAAATGTGAAACTCTCTATAAAAGAAATCAAATACATACAATAAAACGCTCTGCCTTCGTACAATATATTGCGCAACAAAGATGGTGCATCGCAGGTCGAAGATGTATAGCGAGCATGCATCGCCATGTAACAGCAGCATGCTTCTCGTCCTGTTACTCTCACAGTGTCCCAGTTTTAAAGGCTGCCTGTCTCTTTCCAAAGGAGAGCAGGGGAAACAGCTGCCACGAATGCGAAAGGCAGAAAAATGAAATTTAGAGACCCACAGAGATGACATACAGGCAAATTAACCGTTTTCAGGGTTGTAAGACAGTCACAGAAAACAAAAAATGTTAAAACGCTAAACAACGAAATAAGCGCAACGAAGCCGAGCGTGGAATGGCGTAACAGACTGCTGGTTCTGCAGTCTTTTGTTCACTAGTCTCGCTCGTACCAACCTGCGTGTGTATGTACATTAAATTCACGCCTAAACACATTCACACAAACGCACATAAATCCACCTTAAACGGTTAAACGGTTGTCACACTTAAACAGTCGCAAAATCCACGGCGTGATGATGTAAGCTACTACAGTGTCTCCTGTCTGTGATCCTTCTCGTACTTAATCAGATCTGTGAATTTAAAACAAGGAAACGAAGGGAAACTTCTTCTCCTCTCTTTGACTCCTCTCTCTCTCTTCCAGCAGCCTTGTGCTCGGATCTCCTTCCAGCCCCTCCTACCGTCGCGCTGACGCTCTGACACCCGTGGAGGTTTGTGAGATAGGTGCGCTCTGAGCAGCCCACCATTATCTGATGTTCCTGTCTCCTCTGCCTCTGTTCTCTCTCCCCTCCTCTGCTCCCATTATGCCGACAGAAACCAGTCTAACCCCCCCCACATCATAAATCAACGTCATCTAAACATTAACGTGCCCCACCGGCGCATGCCACGATCGCTCGGACAGACTCACTCCTTCCGTCACTGTCCCTGCCTCGCCTCTGCCCGGGTGTCTCGCTCTGCTACACCCCCACCCCCCACCTTCTCTTCTTCTGCGTTTAGCCCAAAACACACACACACCTTGTGATTGATCTTAAAGCAATGAGGTGTGTGTGTGTAATGGAAGATATTACAAAATATAGGATATATAGGAGGCTGTGAGTTACACAGCATCTCTAAAATAGACAGAGAGAGAGAGAGAGCGAGAGATTCCTCTCGCAGACAACAAAAGCTCAGAGGTGATTACCCTGCAGTAATGAAAAGTGTCACTAGCCACCATATACTGCATTACACTGAACTCCTCTGACAGAAAGATCTGATCTAATGACACGTCAGAATGACTCAGTTACACTTCAGTCTGTGAGAGGAATCTGAGAACTCAAATGAAACATTTAAAACAAACATGTGCTTTGGTGTAATATGAATATTTTCACTATTTCTGGGTCATTTATCATATATATCCGTTTATAACCTTGATCATGTAACTCTCTACACAGAAATCAGATTTCTTTGTTTTTTATTATGAGATGAGATCAAAATTGTGCTGAAATAATATGAATCATCACGGTTTGCACAGAGTTACATATATAACATTACAAGCAGCATTTTTATATACAGAAGGTGCTATACAAATAAAATGTATTGCATATTTGTTCTCACTATAGAAGCTATATTTTTGTATAAGAAGAGATTGTTTAAGCACAATTCATTTATGATGTAATGACAATTTCTGTAGGTTAACAACATATCACATAAAATTTAAAGCTCAAGTACATAATCACCATGATCTGAGTACCAACAGCCTGTGTGCCATGAATATTCATAATCGACACTATTCACAGAATCTGTACTGCATGAAGCTTAACAGACGAACAAACAAAGAGGCTCCGCAAGCAATCAGTGCTGTATTGAAAACGGAAATAAACAATCAGCACATCTAATTAAATGCCAACGAGACAAAATACTAAGAGCGTGTTTGAGAGAACAGATCTGAGCAAACAGATGCTACAATAACAATGTAAAAATGTAAACAATGTGCTTTTATACCAGCTGTAAAATATGGATGGAAGTCGATGCCTTTCACATTTTACAGTAGCTTCATTCGCATTATAAAGAGATATTTTAAAAACGTATATTGCAATTAATGCAATTAATTTAACGCATACAAATGTGTGGCGCAGTCATTCACAACACATGGAAATTCATGTTATGCAATCAAACATTCGGAAAAATCTGAAAATTCCCGTGTTGATTCTCCTAGGGAATTGCACGGGTGTTTTCACTGGCGCAGGGATGTTTGTGCGCTTGTGTGTTTCTTTGTTTCTGAGTCTGTGTTGTTTCTTGTGAAGTGGAGCTCAATGTCTTTGTGTGTGTGTCTGGAAAAGAACGACAGTCACAGATTGCTGATAGGCTCTTTTCACCTCGTACTGGAGAATGGCAACGCATTGCGGATCCCGGCAGCCTGTGGGAGCCACCAGACAGTCCACAGGACAGAAAAAACAGGTGGAGACGTTTATCATTCATAAGAGAGCCGGGGAGATTGTGTGACTGATTACAAACACACAAACACCGACCTCACAACTCAGAAACCCATCTGAAAAAGCTTTAACTGTGGTAATTACTATAATGTATGTGCTTGTGAAGAAATGAACGGCAGTTTGCAGCTGAGAAAATATTAAGCAATGTGCTAATATTAAGAAATGTGCTAATGAACAGATCATGGTTAATGAATGATGGATAATGAAACTTTTACAAAACACTCCCAGCAAGAAGAAAAGCAACAGCAGTACTGTTTTCATGTACTGAACCCAAAATCATTAAAGATTGTGTGTGTCATTTTTTAAAGAATTAATCTCCACAGCAGACAATGTGATGGACCCTAAGACTCTCCCAAGGTTTAGCAAACCATAGCAAACAAGGTCATTCTGATCTGTACCTCCACCTTTTCCTTGTTAATTAGGAATTAACTCCACTGACTTATTTGTTATGGCCCTCTTGTGGACAGGGGGAGAATCTGGGCATGCACCCAAACAGTCCATATGGCAAATACCGCCAACTAACAGTCTGTTAATGATAGCGATACAAACAAAAAACAACACAAACAACAATTATAAAGGACCTTCTGTGCTGACGGCAGCCATATGTTGTGTTTAAGCTCACAGCTCGTTTTTAAGGTGAAGACGTGTGACCTGTTTGTCTGTGTACGTGTTGATACTCACCTGGATGTAACGGTGACACCGCAGGGAAAGCTAGAGGGTTGTACAGTTACCTCCAGTCTGATTATGATACAAAACCATACAACCAACTACCTCATCCTGCAGCACACTGACTCAGTCCTAATGAGAGCAGGTGTGGATGAATTGTATGAAGAATGTCTCCCCCTAGCGGACACGTTGTGTAACATCGCTAGTGTGCACTCAGTACAGGAGATGTTTCAGAATTTAAAGCATCTATAAGGGCCATATCATGTATGTTTAATCACAGTTTAATCTTACATCTCCTCACAAACAATAATTGTGCCTCCAAAAGCTCCATGTCAAAGATGTCTAGAATGTATAGAGGTTTAGCACAAACCTTTCCTGAGAAAATGAGCAACAACACATCGCTTGTCAGCACTTGTCACTGTTTTAATCACTGCAATTATCACCTCCATTCCAATGCATAATGTTATAGAATGCATATAATGCTATAGAATACATATGTGTACATGTCTATATTCTAAATACACTGACCCAAAACACCCACACAAACACATATGAATAAAACAAACCAATAATAGTATCACTACAATGTAACTCAATAAATGACCAACTAAAAATAATGACGAGAAGGTTTAGTCACACATACAACACACTGGTAAACCGTACACAGTGATTAAATTAGGTGCTGTCTGTGTTTAGAAATGTGTCCTCCATATGAAAGTATCAAGCACTTGAAGATTTGTGTCTGTCTGATTGATGTAAAGAATAGAGTTGTCAATGTAATCTTTTCTTATGTCCAGACGTGTGCATATCTCCACAGCTACAACCTTGAAAGCTAGAAAACCGTCATTTTAACGCTCATAAATGAAAGTTTTTGTGAACACTGCGCATTGTATCAAGAGACAGAAATCATTTCTCTGCCATCATGTCATCTGAGAAATCGATGTTGTTTTTACACTCAGACTGCTACTTTAGTTACATGTGCGATAGAGATGCAAAGATGTGAAATAACTGTAAGAAAACACACAAGGGTATCGAGAGAGAAGAGGAAAAACATAAAGGTTTACATATAACATAATCGTCAACAGTTACGTATGCTTTTCATACGTTTCAGTGGAACCTCCCAACAACCAGTAAGAGTTTTGGGCCTTTTGAAGAGTCTTCACCTACTTCATGAGGTGGCTTCAGTCCATTTTATAGGCAGTTCAAAAAGAAACAGGCCCTTAATCTGCTTCTTATTGAACTGCAGTGTGTCTGAAACACTGGAAAATGAATTCAGCCTATAGATCAACTTAAAAGATAAAAGACTTCACATTCAAGCTTTTATTAGTTTAAGTTGCTTGATCTGCACACTTTCTCTCTATAGTTGGCATAAACCAGGATCATGACTTAGTTTTAATTTGCTTTAGTTTTTGTTAGCTACAATAATGCCAATCGAAACACCAACTGCATCGTTCTTTTCAGACCTTTCTTTTTTACATTTATGAACTTCAAACCTAACCATCAGCATGATGAATTTGTGATCACTGTTCATATTGTTTGGGTCACTGTTCTTTCTCTGTTTCTCTTTGGGCTTGATCCTTTAACACATGTCCTTCTCGCTCTCTGAGCTCCACCCAGTCTTCCTCTCTTTTTATTTGTCTTTCTCTCACAGCCACATTCACAGTCCAATCACGTGCGAATGCGGCACACGGGTACCAGTGCCAGCTTTTGCCAACCTGAGTCTTGTGTGTGTGTGTGTGTGTCTTTACCAGCACGGATCATTGGGACGTCACATGTCATTATCTTAATTATCAGCAACAGTAAAAAATAAAACACGTTTTTGAAGTAAAGCAATTATGACTTTCAAACTGTTGATGAGGTGTATTACTTTTAATGTTTGATTTTTCACTATGAAAAGTGAAATTGATGAAAGGGGATGTTTATTGTATAAACCTGTCGTTTAACAGACTTTATCTCTTTCATTTAAATCTTCTGTCACTCTTTCTCACCCAAACTCCTTCCCATAAACCCCCATGCTCAGCGAACAATTTTAGGTTGTAAGAAGGTTTTCCTAACATTTCCATTAAGTAACAAAAACGTTAAAATGCTATTCCAAAAGTTCTAAAATCGTTCAAAATGTTCAGTTTTTAAACATTGTATTAATGTTGTTGCTTGGTTAAAGGAACATTATTCAAACATTTTTAATTCTGTAATGTTAAAAAATGTTTCTGATGACTTTGAGAGAAATTTTAGGGAATGTTAGTCAACGTTCTGAGAATGTTTCCTGTTGGTTGGTTGGGTGTGTGTTTGCCTCTGCCAATAGGCCCCATACTTTATTCAGAAAGCCGGCAAATGGCAGGTTGCTATGGGAACTTGCTGCCTGGCAACTTGCTGGTTTGGCGACGTGCCCACCGGTTGCCAGGGCAGTGGTTTTAGCAGCGTGCCGTGCCAGCCATGTGTGTCTGGATGTGCATCTATATATGTGCTCATTTGTTTGTGTATCTGTACGTTGTAAATTACTGAGCGTATGTGTGTTTAAAAGACAGCCGTGCTTTAAATGAAACAGAAAACACACAGCTTGATTAGACTATCACACGTCAGTGAATGCGTATGTGCGAATATATATTTTCTGTTGCCCTAGTTAATGTCTCCTTCAAAGCAAAGATTTAGAGCATGTATAGATCATCTTACACAATCGATCAAAAATTGTACCCATAAAAAATGAAATACAGATAATGGAGCAAGTTTCAAAACCAATACGATTTTGTGCATTGTAACATCATTTCCATGACAACTAAGCCATTTTTTCTTCCAAAAGGCCCTTACTGTAATGCCAAAAATACATTTCATTATCATTACTGTAATGCCAAAAAGTAATAAATATAAACTGTTAGTAAAAATGTAAATGAATGTAAAATTCCAAATTGTGAAATACAACATAAAGATCAAGATCTACACTGAAAGAGATAGAGAAGGTGAGTTTACAGTCATTATTACCGTACAAGCTGAAATTCCATCATTCTGGTTTTAGGGAAGAATAAATACTGATGATTCCACGTTCCCAATTCCAAATGATTCCTGCAATCAGAAAAGCCATTCAAAACTGATAAATATTGTTACTGACAGAAATACAGACAGAACAATGACTTACAAAGTCTGTATCGCTTTACGTACAGACTGGTACAGCTGCACACTATAATATTAAATCTGCACTTGCCAGTCTACATATTCTTGGACTGTATGAACGTTACAGCTCTTATAGAACTGACTTCTGCAGATGTTCTGTTTGATAAATGCTGGCAGACACAAAATCTCATTTTCATTGTGTTATTCTGGATTGGTAGTCCAATAAAATAGCTGTGACAAAACTCTGCACTGTGTCTAATTCTTGTGAAATGACTATGCATATAGTTTCTAATGGCTGGAATTTAAAAATATGAACTGGATTTTTTGTCACTTCTTTATAATTGTGAACAATTATAGCATCTAAAAATATCAAACTTCCCTAACACACAGTGGTGACCAGAAGTATGTGACCGCTAGTGGAAAAGCTTCTATTTCGCACTTTTAGCTTGTGTTTTCTGTTTTAATGTGTTCATCTCAGCATGATCTGAGAACGTTCATAAGAGCATCTTTGATCTAGAAACAGAGCCTTAAATATTGTTTATGTTATGACTTTTCTTTCTTTTCCTTGTTTTTGAATCTGAAGACGCTCTGATAAAGTCTTGTAAACTCCCTCTCCACAAACAACAGAAACTGCATCATATTGTAAGTCTTTCTTACAGAAGAGGCTCTTCAGAGGTTTTACAGAAGCTGCTTTAATTGTGTTCTCCTCAATTCTGTCCATCAGAACACGGATCAATACAGCAGCTGAACCTGCAGTCTACATCATTACACGGCCTGACAGAGGGGTGTGTGTGTGGTCCTGGTATTCACAACATTACTATATGTACAAATGTCCTCACAACTATAGTAATACCATTGCATTTTAACCTTGTGGGGATATTTTTAATCCCCATAGTGGAAACAAGTTTATATTTTACACAGAAAAATCTTTTTTAAAAATCTAAAATAAGCAGAAAGTTTTGTGTGAGGGTTAGGTTTAGGGGTGGGGTTAGTGTAGGGGTTGACAGAATATACAGTTTGTACAGTATAAAAACCATTACGTCTACAGAGTGTCCGTCCTGATAAAACATGAAACCCAACATGTGTGAGTGTGTGTAGGCAGCAGGTTGAGCAGCCTGTGTGTCCTTGTGTTTGCACACTGCGGCAGAAGGCGGAGAAGGAATCAATAAGAAACAAATGAATTCAGATCAATATTGAGTCTAGAGATGGATAAATGAGGGATAAAGGAGAGTGACAGAGAGAGAGAGAGAGAGAGAGAGAGAGAGAGAGAGAGAGAGAGAGAGAGAGAGACTCAGACATTGTAATGCACTTCTATGTAAAGAAGAGCATTCAGACCAGAAGTGCATTTAAATATATAAATGTCATATATCATATATCAAGATCAGGTTGTTAATGTTCGTTGTGGAACTAATGTTAAAAAAACTTTACAAAATTGTAAAAAATGTTTAAATAACATTCTTCTAACCAAGTAAGAATGTTAATGCAACATCAAAAAAACTGGATGTTTTGACCGTTCCTAGAACTTTTAAAATACATTTGGTGACTTAATGGAAATTTTAGGAAAACATTCTCACAACCTTAAACTGCTAACTGAGAAAGCCTGGGCACATTTTCTCTGTGTGAGGTGATAGTTCACCCCAACATGAATATTCTGTTATCATTTACTCATGCTCATTGTTCTCACTCACAGTGCAGACTTACTTCCTTGTGTGAAACACAATAAGAAAAACTGAGCAGGATCCAGCAGCTCTTGTCTATACAATGAAAGTGAAGAGTGACCGTGACTGTCTCTGGTCCCCATCCACTCTCACTGTATTTCCTTATTGTTCCATGCAAGAAAGAAAGAACGTCACGTGTTTGGAACAACAGCAGCAGATCAAAGCAGGTTGAGATCTATAGTAATTGAACTATTTCTCCATCAACTTTCTGTTAAATGAGTGACTCATGCAGTGGGGGGTGAGAGAGAGAGAATGAGAGAGAGAAGAGAGAGAGAGAAGAGAGAGAGAGAGAGAGAGAGAGACAGAGAAAGAGAGAGAGAAAGAGAGAGCGAGAGAGAGAGAAAGAGAGGGAGAGACAGAAAGAGAGAGAGAAAGAGAGACAGAGACAGAGAGAAAGAGAGACAGAGACAGAGAGAGAAAGAGAGAAAATGAGAGAGAAAGAGAGAGCGAGAGAGAGAGAAAGAGAGGGAGAGACAGAAAGAGAGAGAGAAAGAGAGACAGAGACAGAGAGAAAGAAAGACAGAGACAGAGAGAGAGAGAGAGAGAGAGAGAGAGAGAGAGAGAGAGAGAGAGAGAGAGAGAGAGAGATGAACACACGTGATGAAGGCAGATATAAATGTGTTCTAACCTTGATCCTGAATGTCATTATTCATACACTTAATTAACATGCTGTATTGCATCTTGCTGCATGAATGCACTGAGCTGCTGCTGCGCTTTTATTCCTTAATGCGAAATATTCTGAATGCTTAAGTCCAATTTACTGTTACAGTGTAATGAACACTGGACTCTGACCACAGTGTACAAGACATAACCACATTACAACACTGGACAGACAGACAGATACTGTAGAGGAAAGATATATAGACAGACAGCTATAGATAGAGAAACAGGCAGACAGGCAGACAGACAGATAAACAAACAGATAGACATACAGACAGATAGAGAAACAGACAGACAGACAGGGAACATATATTGTGACTGATAATAAATAGACAGACAGACAGTTAAACATGACCATGCCCTTTGAAACTTGACTTACATTTGTTATGTAACCACCTTTTCTTCCATTAAAAAGAACTCCAATCTGAAAAGGAAGAGAGAGAAATGATGATATAAACTTCTGACTCATGTATCAGCTGAAGGGTTATTTAATCAACAGTCAAGCCATTCAGCTGTAAATCTTGAAACAGGTTTGAGTTTATCAGGCGAAGAACATGACACAAAAGAGGTGAAAATATTTTATTCGCTTAATTCATTGAATCAACAACATCAAAGTAACCCAACAGCAGCAGAGTTCAGCTTCCCTCTACATCTGTTAAAAAGAACACAGAGCGAGGGAGAGACGGATGGATGGATGGACAGATTTACAGCCTCTTCGTGAACTCCTTATTGAACCCTATTCAAATATATTCAAACAGTCCTTGACTTCTGAAAAAATACTTGGGAGAACACTGCACCCAAAAAACAAATGTCATGACACACAAACCTACGTCATTCTGATCCTGTATGCTGTTATTCTGACAGTGGAAAACAAAAGCAGAATATTGTGAAGCTCCTCTGGCCAAACAATGATTGTTCACTGTGTCTAAGGGCGATCAAGCTCCGGAAAATTAAATTACATGCTGTTGTATGGCAATTTCTGTTTATGTTCCCTAAGAGAGAAAAACAGCATACAGGTTCAGAATAACACAAGAATGAGAAAGTGTATTTCTGTAAAATCTCTTCTCTTTTGGTTAATAGCTCAGACAGAATTTCTGATTGTCCCGGAGCTTCTCTCAGATCAATACAACTTTTTAGACTGTTTACAAAAAACACGTCTGAGAAGTGTGTCGAGTGAAGTTTGACTGTTAATAAATCCTAATTGCACAGTACAGTAACAGTGAAAAAAGCAAATCCTCTTTCTGATGTTATGACAGAAGTAACAGACAGAAGCAAACCACAAATCAGACACGACCGGCAGTACGTGGCTCTGTAATGCATTAATAACAGACACTCTGTTTCCTCCCTCCCTCACACACAAACACACACACTTGGATGTACTACTGTACAGACATACAGAAATATCTAGATGGGAAGTTTTGTATCATTTGCATGTATATGGAAGATACACACACTTTTTAGAGAGACAGAGAGAGAGACAGAGTATGTGTGTGTGGAGAGAGAGAGAGAGAGAGAGAGTATGTGTGAGAGAGAGACAAAGAGAGAGAGAGAGACAGAGTATGTGTGTGTGAGAGACAGAGAGAGAGACAGAGTATGTGTGTGAGAGAGAGAGAAAGAGAGAGAGAGAGAGAGAGTATGTGTGTGTGAGAGACAGAGAGAGAGACAGAGTATGTGTGTGAGAGAGAGAGAGAGAGAGAGAGAGAGTATGTGTGAGAGACAGAGTATGTGTGAGAGAGAGACAGAGTATGTGTGAGAGAGAGAGAGAGAGAGAGAGAGAGAGAGAGAGAGAGAGAGAGAGAGAGAGACAAGTATGTGTGAGAGAGAGACAGAGAGAGAGAGAGACAGAGAGAGAGAGAGACAGAGAGAGAGAGAGACAGAGAGAGAGAGAGACTGAGAGAGAGAGAGAGACTGAGAGACAGAGTATGTGTGTGTGTGTGAGAGAGAGAGAGAGAGAGAGAGAGAGAGAGAGAGAGAGAGAGACAGAGTATGTGTGAGAGACAGAGAGAGAGAGAGACAGAGTATGTGTGAGAGAGAGAGAGAGAGAGAGAGACAGAGTATGTGTGAGAGACAGAGAGAGAGAGAGAGACAGAGTATGTGTGAGAGACAGAGAGAGAGAGAGAGAGAGAAAGAGAGAAAGAGAGAGAGAATGAGAGAGAGAGAGAGAGAGAGAGAAAGAGAGAGAGAGAGAGAGAATGAGAGAGAGAGAGAGAGAGAGAGAGAGAGAGAGAGAGAGGGGGAATTGCATGAGGTTGGTGAGGAAAAGGGGGGGAGGGGAAACCGACAGGAAGATTCTGACATGTGAGGACAATAGAGGAAAACTATGAAAAGGAAGAGCAATAAGCAATGAAAGGCGAGGTCTTGTCAGAGGTACAACTTAACACAGCGCTGGGAATTCTCTGCATCAGCCTGAACGCATTCCAACACACACACGCTGGGTTTCCATGTTTCCATAGACGTAATGGTTTTTATACTGTACACACTGTATATTCTGTCCCCCTACACTAACCCCACCCCTAAACCTAACCCTCACACAAAACGTGTGGCATTTGTAATTAACAAAAAACATCACCATTTAGCACGTTTTAAGTGATTTAGTTTATGAGGACACGTTTAAGCTGTTATACACGTTAAACACATGTCATTATACACATTTGTGTGCTCGTAAACCTCATATTCAAACCCCCCACACACACACATGCCAGAGAGCGTCAGATATTAACCCTCAAACCTCAACTGTAATTTCATAATTACTGCTTATACAAAGAAACGTAGTAATACAGTACAGTGTATTACATACACAATACATCTTCTCGACACATAAATGTCAGTCCCTCAACTAATATTATTCTCAAAGTCATGAGCATTATACACATACAGACAGATTTTTCATGCATGTACAATTTCTGTACAACTGCCAGAACATTACGTTACAGAATTTAAAAAATGTTTGAATAACGTTCTTTTAACCAAGCGATAACGTTAATATAAAGTCTAAAAAACTGGACATTTTAAATGTTCCTAGAACACTCAAATTATCATTTTGAACGCTTTTGCTTGATGTTTTATCAGAAACGTTAGGGAAATGTTCTTACAACCTAAGATTATTAGGTTTTGGGTTTTTGTGTATGTGTGAAGCATCATTCAAAACTGATCAACGTAAGATCTCGGTGTTAATTCGACCGTTCTCTTGTTAGTGCAGTATTGGCTCTCTGGTTCTAAAGGATGGAAAGATGATATATTGAGAATTTCATAACAATCCACCCTTCACTTGAGATGCATATTCAGTGTTTTTCAAAAATGCCTCCTGATCAAATAAGCGGGAACACTGAACCTGATACTTTCAACCGGTAAACAGCCTTTAATTTTCAGCCTGTTTTCCAAACGCATTGTTTCATGCCACTGACTGGAAACTGTATCATTCAGTTAATTGAGACATCTGGCTGAATCACACGCTGCTGTGAGTTTGTATTGAGTGTGTGTCTGAATAAAGAATCACACACAGCCTGCCGGCACAGTCCTGACGCTCGGAGACGCAGAAACCGATGATACATCGACACACGATGAAAAAAATATTTACTGCATTCTTGAGAGGATTAAAACGAGAAGTGATATGGAGCCACAATGTTCTCAGAACATCAACATTTGTCACCAAATGGGTCCAGACAGAATTTTTCTTTTTTTACTTTTGCTTTAACCATTTTTGGGGAAAATCTGTAGAATTCTGTGCAATGAAATTACATTCACTCTTAAAAATAAAGGTTCTTAAAAGGTTCTTCACAGTGATGCCATTGAAGAATCATGTTTGGTTCCCCAAAAAACATTCAGATCATTTTTATCTTACCTTTGTATAGTCTAAAGAACCTTTTTCATTACAAAGAACCTTTTGTGAACCAGAAAGGTTCTGCAGATGCTCGGGGTTCATTTTGGAATCATACAGCCAATGATGGTCCTTCTCTGCCATCGTGAAGCATGATGAAGCAGGTTAAGCTGAGAGAAACTGTTACTGATGGCTAAAAGCACTGATAATATTTGCCAAAATATTAAACAAACAAACATGCAAGGGGTGTAGGATTTTAAAAACTGACGAATGACAAGTGCTGCTGAGCTTTCAGAAGAGTTCTGCGGCCACAGATTCCTGCCAATTGACAATTCTACAGCCTCTGTCTAATAACAAATCTCGATTGTTCTGGCACTGAACCGCATAACCATCTGCTGATAGTAACTAATTCAAAAACAACAACAACTTGCAGTTTTTTTCTCTCCATACAGCCTATACAATTCTATACAATTACATAAAGTCTTCGTTCATACAAAAACAGTAACAATTCTATGACTGTTCCAAACGCATGTGCCAAAATAACTTTGATGCACCTGTGTTCTCCTTGAGTTCCTTTCAAGCTTGGACAAGCAGAGCAGACCTCGACTGACACAATTCCCCACAGGGTTTCGTTAAAATTTTCTGCACGCTCGTGCACTACCGAGTTTAAAACATATCCTGTGGTTACGTGAGAACTGAGACATCAGAGTATCAAGAGTTTCAGACACTCACACCAGGATCGTTTGATGGTTCTTCGTCAGTTTTGGAGCTAAGATATCAAACTGCATACATTTCTAAAGAAGCTATTCAGATGAAGTTCCAAAGAATGAACAACCATAAAAAAACCAAGAGTTTCAGCAATGTAGAAGAACATGATTGTTTCTCCTCTTCGCCATTTTATTCACCCAAAAAGCTAAACATTCACATCTGAAAGTCACAGCTCCTAACCTGAGATCTTCCTGATAAACCTGGACTGCTTAAAATCTATAATTAACCATGAACAGTAAGTTTCTTGTTTGTTATATATCTTCTGTTTGACTATATACACCTGTAGAAGTCTTATTCTCTTTAAATATCTGAGACTGAAGCCGAGACTACATCACTATAGAGGGAAGAAATTCCCTCTATATTGATGACATTTGGACTCGTGGTCCAGCAGTCCATCAACAAAGACCATCACTGTAACAAGTATCAAGATATTGAGAGAAACATGTAACAAGATATTGAGCTAACAAACTTTTGTTTGCCCGCTCATTTCAAAAGTTCTTCTTTCTAAATGTATGTTGATTCATTGTGTAGAACAAAACATTGTTATATTGTGGTGAGGTCATGACAGTTACATAAGCAGATGATGATGTACAGCTGAAATATTTACATCTACATCTTTGGATTTGGCAGATGTTTACATGCACATTGACAATTTATCATCACATGCATTCCCTGGGAATCTAATCTAATGACAACAGTACCCAGCTAAGAGGTAATATTTTCAGAACACTGGTTAATGTTCTCTAAAAGTTCTCTGAAAGTTATCGAAAACATTCTTGCAGTAAAATTACTAGAACGTTTTTTAAATAATATATATATATATATATATATATCAAAAATGATGTTAAGTACTTAGTGGAGCCATTTAAAAACATCACAGAATTTAAAAATGTTAGAATAAAATTCTCATAACCAAGCAATAATAATAATACAATGTCCTAAAAGCTGGATGTTTTGAATATTCTTAGAACATAAAAACATGAAACATTTTTTAGTTACTTAATGGAAACATTAGGGAAACGTTTATAGAATCTAAAATTGTTAGGTGGGTATGCAGATCATACACTTCGCTGCAGGACGTTTGTTTGTGATAGAACTTACTGTGAACTCGTATTTCTAAGCACTGGGGACATTTCCAGCGTATCAGTCAGAGTTACAGACATTTCTTCATGAGTGACTTTCATTAGCATCATCCATCTCTGTTAAAAGAAAAATAATCCAACACAATCCTCTGACTGGGGATGTCCTGAAGTGTACACAATCCATAACAGTATGCTGTGTGGTTCAATTTCATTCATTATAAATGAGAAACACGAGAACCCGGCTAACAATTTTTAGATTGTAAGAACGTTTCCTTGTTAAATGAAATGTTACATATTAAATGTTTTAAAGTCTTTTAAAGGCTGCAATCCGCAACTGGTTAAATATAATCGAAACCAGTTAAGAGAGACTGTAGAGAGTCAAAAGTTACGAATAGCTTTAAAGTTTGCAATTACTTTATATGAGATTCGATAATGGAAAAAATGCATAATTTGAGCCGTCTCTGTTAATCGGAATCAAAAGTTACGCTGCTCTAATAACTGTAGTTTCATATACTTCTTAAATTATAGACCACAGCACTTCCTCAGCCCTGATCCATAAGTCTCAAATATCCCCTGATCACACATTGAGCTTTAATAACAGTTACCACGGAAGCTTGGGTTACATAACGTTACATAACAGACAGGCGGTGTGAGTAGTATTTCATAACACTAGGGACCCTGACACCCTGGCAAAGGAGAGCCTTTGCTCTTTTCTTTCTTCTGATGCTGAAATCAATGGCGTTATTTTCCGGAAATTCTCCTTAACGCCACCGATGGCTCGAAACCAAATGCACACGTCGATCAGAAGCGACCGCGAGTTGTTTTTCTTTGTGTAGTGCTAATCCAGACGACCTCCTCAAATTTGGATATCAAAGAGTCTTGGAGCTCATCCGCCACCCTCCTCTCACCCTGATTCTCGCCCTGCACTCCCTCTGGGTGCTAGTGGGGTCACACTGGGGCCATGGCACAGATGCATGCTATCCTCCAGCAGGCCACGGCGCAGACCGCAGGCGGCAAAAGCCCCGTCAAGGTGGTTTTCAGATGATAAGATTTTATACTGACTGCAGATTAATGAATATCAACAAGATCTTTGCAGGATCAAACGTTATGAATATGAAAGCTAAGACACATTGTCATGCACAACATGTCATCACATCACGTTCTCCTCCCCATCCTCCAACGAAACAACAAAGCAAATAAAATAAAACAAAGCAAATGTAAACATTACGACAGAAAAATCGTATATTATGCTTCATTACTAAGTGTGGATAAGTGTGGCCATTTTAAAAAAGGACCATTAGCATCAAATAATTCAGTTCTAATGCACATTTCTGGACTTAATGTAAACAATTAATCTGTGATTTAAGATCACATTAAAACAGGGTTTAAATTGGCCTTATACATAATGTACATATTCTGTTAATGGATATTCTTATAAACATGATGCATGTAAATAGGCATGACAACAACTAAAATATGTAACGTTTTTGATAAGTAGAAATGACATCTTGTTTCAGAGCACATCTCAATGAAACACACACACAAACACACACTCAAACACAAACGTTACACCCACCAGCTTCAGGTAGAACAATCTAAATCATGGATACCCCCTCAAAACACGACAATAATCCACAAAAATCTCATCCAGATCGAGGCCGAACAGGGAGAGAAAGAGATAACGTTCTGCAGCGACATGAGAATCACAACACGCAGAAATGATGAAGAGATGAAGACCCCAATTCCAGCAGCGTCAAGAGAATTTGTCTTTCATGCATTACAGAGCCAGTTTCTCTGATGAAAGCCTCAAGCACAGATCAAACCCTTGGATGAGATGCTCACTCTGTACCTCACATGTGCCACATTCCGGGCTAAGTCGCTCTTCATTAGCATTTTTGATGTTATCATCCGAGCAGACATGCCAGAAAACAGTTCAACCAATGAACAGAACTTTTATTACTCTAAAACCCAGTCTGGATTTTTGCCTAGTTGGAATTGTACAAGTCAGTCATGGAAACAAGTAGCCTGTGTTTTGTGGCTATTGTCTTTGATTCCCCCAAGCTAACGGACGACCGGATGGATGGACAGTTAAGGTTCCCGGATGAAGGAATGATGGACAGAGGAAGTTAGGGCCATGCGGAGGTGCAAATGTACTGGGACTGGAACGTGAGTGAGACACAGGGGCGACCCCCACAATTCCAAGCTCAGTTTGCCCTCCTGCATGTTTAAACACGCACAGAGTCACACACGCGTACGGCGGCATGCAAATACATACATGCATTCATACAAACACGATCGCATTTAACAGGAACATCTACATAACAACGTAAAGCGGACACATAACACAACAGTGGCATAATTAAACATGTTCATAGGAGACATTAACAAACAATATTGTTTACTACTGAATTACATCTTTCACAAGCTTAAGTTCAGTCTGCTGATACTGAAACACTGCACAGCCTTCATATCAGACCATCACAATATCAAACACGAGTGCATTTTGGGTATGAAACAGAACACAAGCGAGGAGAAACAGATAAAGAATTTGAAAGACAGAGAGAAAGATACAGAGAGATAAATAATAGAAGTGTTTGTGTGTGAAACGTGATTTTAAAGAAAAAGATTGAAAAGGGAATGAGAAACAGGAAAGGTGTGTGTGTGTGAAGAGAGCACAAGCAGAAGTTCAAAGATTATTTAGGAAAGAGTGAGAAAAAAACATACAGTAGAAGAACTACAGATACTAGAAAGAATGACATACAACTGAGAAAACAGGTAAAGATGTTACAATAGAAATGCGGCAATACCTTGAGTCTCCTCCTCCATTTCCCGCGATTCATCACCCTCATCTCTCGTTCTTCTCTCACTCCTGCAGCTCTTCTTCTGTCTGCTAACCCAGCAGCATTCACTCAGTCTTTTCCGTGTTTCCTCGTTTTCCCGAAAACCACGTTTTCCTCTTCCTTTTTTTCTACCCCATCCCATCAGCCCATTTCCTACAGTTCCTTCAGCGCTGTGGAGCGCTTTACACCCTCCTCTCTCGCCTTTGACACTTTGAATTACTGAGATTTCAGGACGGGGCTGGAAAATTCCTCAAGAAAAATTCACCAACTTCAACTGAAACAGCTAAAAAAACATCCGTGCAGAGCAGATCGGATGGTAACCAGCACTGAGACAGGCAGGAAAGGGTGCAGTTTTGGGGCCTGGGTTCTTTAAGCGAGGCACGCAGAGGAGGGGGGCGCGGAAAGGCTGCGCATGTGTCTCTGTCCAGCTGGGGAGGTGTGTGGACGAAGCTGCCAGCAGAGAGCTGAGGAGAACCGCAGCCCGGGAGAGAGACAGAGAGAGAAAGAGCGAGAGCTTGTGAAGGCGCATGTGTATGCGAGAGACCGCATGAGGAGATGGGAGGGGAGAAAAACGACAGACAGAATAAGCAGAAAGGCTGGGGGGGTCACAGGAGGAGGAGTGAGCTGTAGAGGAGCGATCAGGGGGACAGAATACATTTTCTCGTCTGTCTCCATGTGTTCGGTGTTCTTTACTTGTTTTGCTCAACCCCACCCTCTGAACTCCAGGGCAAGTATCTGTAGCTTCAAAACAAAGGAGATATTTGTGCTCTCAATCGTCCAGCTTGTGTCTTGCTGTCTTCTAGGTCATTTTTCTCTGCGTGCCCTTGAACTTCACATGTGTCTGCTGTCCCCTCCCCCTGCGACCTCACTGACTCTCTCTCTCTCTCTCTCTCTCTCTCTCTCTCTCTCTCTCTCCTTCACTCTTTCTTATGGAGGGCTTGAAATTGTGCTCGCAGGCTGTATGTGAGAGCTGGAGGGGGACATGAAGGGAGACAGACGTGGGGGGAGGTGTACACAAACACACTGTGCAGCGTGTGTGTGTGTGTGTGTGTGTGTGTGTGTGTGTGTGTGTGTGTGTGTCGGGCACGCACAGACACACACACAGACAAAAAAACACACACACACAACACACACACACACATGCACACACACATGCACACACACGTTCAATTGCTTGTTTTAGTTTCTGATCCTTTGAAATCACATAAAATTGTTTACTAACAAATATATATGTGCGTGTGTGTGTGTATATGTGTATGTATTTATGTATAATATATATGTGTGTGTGTGTGTGTGTGTTTATATATCTTATATCTTATTCATACTAACCTCCTGTTCCAACCCAACAGATTGGACTTCTATATTTATAAAAAAAAATGAACTTACAGAATTACCTTGGCTAGGAAAAGGAAGATAAATCAACAACAGCTTTTATGTAAATACAACTTCATGAGGTCTCATATTTGATGAGGGGCTAAATTAAGTCTAGAGTAGTCTAATATTTAAAGACCTGAGGTGACCAAGTCATGACAAATGCAGTGAGATCTCAACATTTCTGTACCACTCTTGTGCCCCTGAACAAAACACTTAACCTCAGGTCCTCCCAGGGGATCGTCCCTACAATTACTGTTCTCCAATTCACTGCGCATGAAAAGCGTGTAAATGGCACATAACAGGTCCTGTTAAGATAACACTGCTGTGTTCATACTCAGCTGCAGCATGTAATCCTCATAATTACTTAATGGTAGCTAGCAAAGATGTAACATTTACAGATTAATGGTTTGGTTTCATCCACATCAATTTTATTCTAGGTATGCGAGTTCTGCAAATTAAAGCACACAATGATTTGTTCTGTGACACCTGCCAAAGTCTGCTTACATAGATTTACTGCTGACAGAAGCTACATGGTGTGTTATGACAAGTTCTAAACAGATTCCACATTAAGCGAGAACAACTCACAACATTTCTTGACAGAAAACCTCTCATATGACACCTGAAGCAAGAAGCTGACACACAAGGACAAGCAGAGAAAAGACAGACGTATTTCATTTGTATTGGTTAATTATGAGCGCGAACAAACTTTGTTTTTTCTCTAAGAGGCATCCAGGTAATGTTTAAGCAGTGGTTTAGCACACACTTTTATCCATAGTGACTTAACACAGCATACTTAACACAATCCAGTGGAGCAGACTGACAAGTGCTGTCTTAAAGGGGCAATGTTGAAGGCTCGCAGCGACCTTCTAATTACTCTCCCTGAGCTTTAACCACTACAATCTTAAATGACATGAACAATGAGAAAGATTTTGAATATTCCTTATCCTTTACCTATAGCCAAATTCAGGTGTTCACTGATTTGGTGTCATTAAAACAAACTCTGGTGTGATTTCACTTATCATGCAGTTCATTTGAATAAGTGTGAACGTGTCATACGAACATTGCTATGCATCAAATAAGTGCATTTAGATCCCTGATAAGGTGGATCTCGGTCCACTTCTAAGTGCAGTCTGGTGCGATTTGACTGAATTATGAATGTAACGACATCACCAAAGACATCAATGCACAAAAAAAGAGGATGTGATGTCACAAGAGTAAATGTATGACATAAAAGTTGATCAATCAGGCTGTGACCCTGCTAAAAACCTGTCCATTTCTATATGTTGTGTTGCTGTGTTTACAGTCACTTTATGAGTTCCTACACTTCCCTCTTGATGTCCAAACAAATCAGACAATCTGACTGTACTGCAAAATGAGGTGAGCTGTTACTTTACAACACTTATGAATCCAGGCACAAGATACAGACATAAACACACACAAATCACATCCTCTGACTATTACAAAGACATGGAATCCTGCCAGCTCTTTGCAGATAAGGTTGTGCCCTATTGTTTTATCCGAATCCATCATGGCGGCACAGAAACTGGTTCTGGTCGGGTTGGCGTGGTGGAGTAAATGGGTTTACAGTGCCCTCTGTTGGTTGATGGTGGCTCATACAATAAGCTAAATGATATGTACGAAATTAACTTATTGTGCAATTAACAGTACAGTGAAGAGTAAGAAACTGAGACCTGAACCCTTATTTCCCATGTAAGTGTTAGGGCTCAAAAAAACCCAGCACATGTGCTACTGCTGTGCCACAGCTCCTTCTGAAAATCATCAAACCTGCCTTCATCCAATTACAATTTAGAGTCAGAAATCTCAATTTTATAAAAACTATTAAAGGCCCAAACTGAATAAACATTAAATGTAGATTTGTAGGCAGTGTGTAAATTATAATAAAAATTAATGATATTGTGCCAAAATGACAGCACTGGAGTACGTAGGACAGACATGAATGAATGTATGAGGGACATTTTCATCTTATCCGACTACCGAAAACGCACCATTTATTTGACTGAGAAATTACATCAAAATTGAGGATTATAAATGTTTCATTTATTGTAAAATGAATATTGTTTAATGTTCCTAAACCACGTCCACAAAAGAAAAGAATAACTTCATATGTAAACTATACATAAGTAAACTTATAGAGGATTCATGTTTTTCTCTTGATAACATGACACACATTCACCTCACTGCTGAAATACTGTATTGAAACATAAATATCACATTTATTGAGTCACACTGAGGCAATGACACAGTATAATATTATAATATTCTGTATTATAACATTTATTAATTAACATTTATTTATTAAAATAATGATTAACTAAGATTAATACATACTGTACACACTGTTAATTGTTCATGTTAACTAAGGGAGTTAATTAATGTATAGTGTGACGTATTTGAATGCTTGATTCTGATTGGTCAGTCGGGGATTAATTGACTGTCTCTCATATCATACGACGGCCTGTATATGTTATATAACTAAAATTACTAAACTAAATAATTAATTACTAATTACTTATAATTACTAAACTTCATGTCCATGCATTTATTTATTTGGTAAACTGGTAACTTTGGTAATAAGTGGCATAACGTAGAGCCACTGTCAATAAACAAAATGAAACTTTGTGTGACACAAAACTCACCTGTCGCACCTGGAGCTGTTGAATTTCCATCGGAGGGACTATTATAATAAGTTTATTTTCAATAAAGTCCCCGTAAATCACTTCAGTTGAGCAGTAAAGTTTGTGCAACACATTTCTGCGAATTGTTTTGTAAAGTCACAACCGCGCAGGCTTTGCGCAGACGCAACCCATCTCATTTCATATGCAAAGTGGGCGGAGTCTTAAAGGCACAGCAGCAAAAATAACAAATAATCATAATAATGTCGATTAAATAACCATTTTTATTAACAATAATTTGTTAATACGTGTAACCATCAAAACCAAATTAAATGTGGAAAATAATTCATGTTGCTGTACCATAACAGAGCAATGCTGTTAAACTTATGAGAGCCAGAACCTCCTTCATGTCACAGTTTTGTACTGAGAAAAACAAACACTTATACACAGATAATCATTTACTAAATTGAAATGAAAGGCTGTGTATTTCCATCCCAAAATAATAAGAGTTAGTATTCTGTCCCACAAACACAACACAAGTATGTTAAAACAACACATTTATAATTCTGTTTGCCTTTTAAATTGTCATTTACAACATTTCTGTTGAATAAAGGACATATTGGTATGGTAATGTGATATATTCTACTGGCCATGCATGTTGCAAACAGAGCAGGATGCATATTCTACAATATATATACACAAACCAAAGACTGCGTTTTGTTTGACATTTATGGATCTTTATTATGTATACAACATCATAAATAAAAGTGCGTAGAAAATTGAACAGATTTAGAAAATCTTGTATACAACTATATACAAAGATTGACTGAGTTAAATGTATTCCACTCCCTGACGTTCAGCGATGCAAACAAGTGTCTTCATTTTCATTATAAAGCACACTTCGATTCTGCACAAAAGCATATGGAATAAGGATCTGAGAAACTGAGAAGCAAACAAACAGACAAACAGACCTACAGTCTGTTTGCATAAAATCTAGTGTGGATTATCCCAGCCACACTTCATGCTAGTGTTTGAACTTCACTAGCTGTCATTGATGCATTGAGCTACTGAGGTAGTAAACCAAAAACCACACCCCCACAATATGTTTACATTCATACCTGTGCATGTTATTACTCAGACACATATATAGTTATTCAATGGTGCCATCTTTAAACTATCAACACCACAAATGCTGCTAATATGCAAAACATTAAAACAGACTCCTTTAAAAAAAGACTGGCCTCAAGATTAAAAAGAAAATGCATTGTAAAGGTTAACAAGTGAACACGTTTCGCTTAAGAGGTTCTGTGGCAAAACTGTTCAATGAAAACGTAAGTCTGTTTTGGTTAATATTTACAGCGCTAACAGTTCTTGAGAAAAGAGCGAAAGATTATTAAGGTGCTGTTAAGGATCCATCGCTGGAGCTCCTCTGTGTCTGTAGCAAAAATAATCGCACCCTTTTAAACATCAAGGTATCTCCTACAATAAAAACCACTGCACAACAGCGCTGACTGCTAATTTAAACAATTTGTCTGCCTCATAACAGATCTACTGCAAAAGCAAACGCCAAATCAGGTAAATCCTCCGCAGGGTAAAGATGACGATGTGCTTTTGGCCCTTTATGAAGTCCTCCTTCATGCCAGCACCGTATTTGCAGGCATCCCCATCATCTTCTCGAGTTCACTTGAGAAATTCCCTGCATCTTCCTCACCACCATGAGGGTCGCAGTGCAGAGCCAGGTTTTCACTGAGCAACGCCTCATTAAATTCTAGTTTTGCATTAAATTCTGAAGCCATCGCAACATCTGTGCAGAAATCAGTTCTTGGTCTGACTTAACAGATGTGACGCATTGTGATTTTGAAAGGCTGTTGAAGCTTTGGAGAGTGCTGGGCAGACCAGGGCTTCGGTGAGTTGCTTGTGGTGGAGAGGGCACTGAGGTGGCACTGGAGGGAGACACAGAGGAAGGCCTCCGTCTTCGCCGTGGTGAGGTGGAGCTCATGAGGTTCTCGGTTGCACCAAGTGTTCAGACAGGGGGCTGAATGAAAGTGACTTTGTGTGAATTGAGTCACTGGGCCCGGCAGGGCTGCAGGGTGAGGAGAGGCATCTCGGCCACGTGTGGAGAACCTTCTGGTTGCTCACTGTCTCATCAAGGTCACTGACTGTCAAAATGTGATGGGATGTGGAAACAGCATTTCCTAAAGAACCATCAGAGAACGCTGTTACTTGATTTAGAAAAACTGCAGCTTAAATCATACTGAAATTTGATGTAGACCCAAAATTTGTACAGTACCACTGTTTCTGCTTGTATTGTTCTGCTAACAGCCTTTCCAAATAATACAAGCAGAAACAGTGATGTTCCTGTGACTCGGTGGCGCCCTGCCTTAACAGTGCAAAAGGTTTTGGGTTTGATTCCCAGGGAACACTCATACTAGCAAAATATGTAGCCTGAATGCACTGTAAGTCACTTTGGATGAAACCATACCTAAATGTAAAAAACATGAAGATGAGGGATGGATCTTAGCTCCTTCCCGAGTCTTGTTTGGTCTTGGAGGGGGTGCTGAGGTGCAACCCAGGAGATAAAGACTCACTGTCGGTGACTTCCTCTTCTGAGAAATAAACATTTCAAATAATTTTTTGAGGAAGAATGGAACAGATTTCAGACTACACAGGTAAGGCTCTAAATGAAACACTCAAATAATGACAAGAAAGCATGTGAACACTGATCCATTTATATTTACACCATTGCGTTCTCCTGGGCTGTGCACAATCGTGGGATTTTCTTCAGCATGGTGTTTGGAGTTTTGCACCATGATGATGGCTGCACCTCTGTGACTTTACAAGTGTATCAGCATCGTCTCTGAAGGTGAACGCTGCTCCAATACCAGAACATCTGAGACTCCATCTGACAGTAGATCATCTGAAAAAAACAATCGAATACTGATTAAAAATCCAAAACGGTCTTCTGATATTCTTCTCATGAGTTCTGAGCTCTAGTATTATTTAGTGACTGACTGAGAGGTAGTTAAAATGAGTCAGATATAATTATAAAAGAGTGTAAAATTTCACAGGCATGTTTTCAACAGATCTACCTGAAATTTTCAGAAAAAACTGAGCTTAGTGTTCTATAGAAAACAAATTTGTTTTAAAGTCCATGTTGACTCTCCCTGACCCTGAAGTCCACACGCATCTTGTTTGTCAACCCCCGTGAAGCTTGCTTCCAAACTCCCTCCTCTTAACACCTCGCAAACAACATCCTGTGGCTTTCGATTGGCACATCAAAAAAACAAGAACAGAGATGACTGAGGGATGAAAACACTCCTATAACTCAGACCTGCAGATGAAATTCTCTTGATCAAACACCAAAGGCTGTGGTAAAAGCAGTTACAACAGCCTAGCACAGGATGTTGAAAACCTTTGGGTTAAATTGTGAAAAAACAGACCTATTACATCTGAGGTAACAGAACTAAAACAATACAAAACAAGCCAAAACAAAAATAACAAAAAACAAAAACTTAAAAAAGAACAATTTTAAAATGACTATTTACCTTCTCAGTTCTGCTCTGGGCCCAGAAAGCTCTGTAACCCCCTGCCTTTTCTGTTTTACTGCCTCTTCAGGGTCTGTTACAGTGGTGGCCATATCTGACAAACAGAAAAAGGGTTCAGCCTCAGAAACAGTGTTCATTGGCTCACATTTCATTTTCCTCAACCTTAAGTCCTGAATATAAAACATAAGCTAGTAACCCGCTATTCATACTGACTGAGTCTTTTGGGTCCCGCTGGGCTTTGTCTTTTCAGAACTGACGCTCTGTGTATCTGGAGTGACCTGTTGTCTTGGCTGCCTCCTGGTGGGGCTAAACGGGCCAGTAAGAGTCTGTCCATCATCTCCATCATCCGTCTCGATGTCTTCATCACTGCTGTACATTCCAGCAGATGCTGACAGCCGATGTCTCCTCATCTGGACTGCGCAGAAGAGATGTGCTTAAATAATACAATCCGCAGAACGCATGCATGTCGTGGTATGCCGGTCCCAAAAGAGCTTCTCAGTAACTTCATACATCACGTTAATACTCTTACAGTCTATATCAAACTGCATTTGCATGTTTGGTACATCATGTTACATCTGTAAAGACAGAGAGATGAGATGTAGTTGCAGACATCTTGGTTTAATATTCCATTACAGAATAAAACACAGTTTGTTTGCTTACTAGATTGTGTGACACTTGGGAAGAACCTTGTGCTCGATGGCAGCAGTAGACCCTTCTTCACTTACACACAGCTCTGACGCTTCTTGTTGGGTCCTCTGAATTTGGGTTTGTCCAGACAGAACACACACCTGCCACAGTCCTCCAGCCGATTACAGCCCTTACAGCGATAGCAGCGGTTTATTCGCCTGACGAAAGCCGTGCTTTCATATTTACGCCTAAATTTTGGCTTCTGCTCAACAGATGCTTCACTCTCAGGCTCTGAATGAGAAGCAACATCTTGAGGCAGAAAAGGACAAAATGAAAGCAATCCTGTTTAATGTGCTGAATTAGTTTGGAATCAAATTATGAAAACAGCCTATATGAGGCACCTTAAAGCTGCAATCTGTAACTTGTTTGGTTATAAATGAACAAAGATCAGTCAAGCATGTACATGACAGACCAGTGTTAACACAATCTCCCTACCTTAACCTGATTCCCAGCGGTAAGTTTATAATAATGATTTCTAATTTGAGCTGTTGGGTGCGATTGGGTCAGTTTGACTTTTGGATACATCACGTCTACTAAATTGTGGGTGCTGTAGATGCTGCAGTGTTTGTAACTTGTTCTTACAGCAGTTGTTCAGAATTTAAACTTGTCATCCATGTTAAGAAATTAACTCAATTAATTGCAAGCGACTTGCAATTTTATGTTTCAAACAGAGATGGCGGCAGAGAGGCAAAGTTACTGATTGCAGCTTTAAAAAAAGAATGCAGTCTCCAGAATGAATGCACTGTGGCATTATAGATATGATAATATCTACTTAAGAAGATAATATCTATAAAAATGGCTAAAAGTTTCTTATACTTCAAGAGAAATGTATGAATTGTCATATAATTTACATTGCAGAACATAACAAGGGAAAAATTCCCAGAAATTCCATAAGGAGAGGACGTGTACCCTCTTCAGCAGGTGACGTGGTGATCCTCTCTCTCTCATGCAGAGGAAGAGCGCTGAGTCTGGGTATGTTGTCGCGAACCATCGCCCGCGGTTTCCCCAGCGCCACAGCCGCTGCTCGACATACATGCTTTATACGAGGCCCACCAATTAAATGCTTCTGTGGCGCGTCTTCTGCATTACTCTTCACTGTCGACCTCCTCCTCCTCCTGCCTCTCTTCATGACCGCAACTGATGCGTCTCTCACTCTCACAGAGCCGGACTGAAGCTGCAGAGCACATCATCATAAATATAATTATACACATGAATATAATTAAACACACAAAAGACAGTCAAGGCCTAGACAAACACCCCGTGTGGCACACCAACTAGAAACTATGAGGTGGAAACACATGCAATTTAGACATAGCATTTATTCAGGAAGTAAAAGTGGGTGTAAGTTGTGCAATTGTTTTCAGTCCCAAGATTGTTGCGTGTCAGATATAATGTCACCGCCAAAGAGATCCTTGGTGCAGACACATGATTGAAAAGGAAAGTGAGCATGTCACAGTAAGAGGTTCTATACGAATCATTTGTCCAGGACGACAACAAACAAAAATAGCACAGGGTGCAGCCACTGCAAAAAAACACAAACATTCTGACCTGAGCTGACTTCACCTGGTCCTGCTGGTCGATTTTAATCAGTTGGACTCTAGCTTTCTTCAGCATGTGAAGCATCCTCTTACTGGCACCCGTAAGATTTATTTTGTGGCCGGTTCCACTTTGCTCCATCATCTGTGTGTTATCTGCACTGGGTGTGATCTGTTCATTCATGTTCTCAAGGTTGGTATTCTTTCCTGAAAAAATAACTGCTTTGCTGTTAGTTGGAGAACACAAGAACAGATCAATACACATTAGATGTGGTTAAAAAGACATTATCTCTAAGATATTATTTAGTTGTGACAGCACAACACCTACCATTCTCTTTAGCTAGCTCACAGCCCTCCGCCAAAGATGCAAGCGCTGACTGATCTAAACGTTCTCCAACATGTACAGCCAGTTTTGGGACCACCCCTGGAGAACACACCTGCATTCTGAGATCGGACTTCTTTCTCCTGCCAAATTCTGCAGGTTCTGCCACATCACGGGTTCCCTTCTTCACAGCATCTTCACCCAGTACCCTGGTACTAGCACTGACAATCCTCTTCATCTTTCGTTGCGCTAGACTCGCTGTGAGTTTCTTCAACTGCCAGTATATCTTGTAGTCCACAGACTGTTCTAATCTCCCACCCTTTCCACGAGAACCACTGGTGACCCCTGAGGAACTCAAAAGGGGTTCGGTTCCCTGAGATTTTAACCTTTTCGAAAAATTAGTTTCAGTGTCCTTCATTATCTGCAGCTCTTGCGAGATCTTCTGCCTGCTGTCGAGTTCATTGGAAAGTTCAGTACTGTCATTATCCATTGGAACCTCAGTTAGAGCTGCCGGCTTCTTGGTGGGACCTTTATCTGGAAGGGCAGACATGCATTCATCATCCATGAACCTCTTTGGAACCCTGATGACACGTGAAGAACGGGCACTAACAACTGGTCCAGCAGAATGATCAAGTTCTTCTGCCTGGCCTCCAGAGCTGGACCTCTCCATTTCTTTGAGTGGCTGTATCTGCCTCTTCTGCTGTGCATGGCATGTAGAATCTGAGTTTGTGCAACCAAGTGGCCGTCTCTTTCTAGGCATGCCAGAGGCCTGACCTTGTCTGTTGCGTATTTTAGGAAGCATTTTCTGATGCTGTACACTTCTACGACCAAATATACACTTTCTGCGCTTTCTTAGCGGTTTATTTTTGGAGGAAAGAGACATTTCTGCCTCTCCATCTGGATGTACAACAGGCTCCTGGCCTGCTTCTAAAGGGGAACCTATAACCTTGTGGATTCTGCTCTGTTTGCCCAGTCGTTTTGGGGATACAGTAGATGCTTGTGCATCACTAGTAATCTCCTTTCTCCTTTTCCTGTGGTACTGATTCGTTTCAAGGGTCTCAGCATGTTCTATTGGAGATCTTTGGTCTTCAGTGCATCTAACTTGTGAGACCTGTCCTTTACCTTTAACCAGTGTTGAAGTCCACTCTACCCTGGCCTGCCTTCTCTGGCTGTCTGTTCCACTGAAACTATGCCTTTGTAACATTTCAGTAACATTCTCCTCTTCCATCGCTCCACTTTTATAGTTTCCTGTATGTGAGGAGACCCATCTTGCATCTTTCTGGCTCCTGAGTACTCTGCCATTCGTCTTTTTTAAGCTGGTCTGTTTAAAATGTCCACCAGCATCCACAGAAGACCGCTTTAATTGTTGCTCCACTTCCTGCTTGGTCATCTTTTTTGCTGTAATTTTTAAAACCATTTTGGGCCTCACAGATATTTGGTCAGTTTGTGAATCACTTCTGCCTTTCATATTGGGTTTGTCAGATAGAGTCGATTTTTCTGCAGCTGCTCTCTCTTGTTTTTCCATGGCTGTGAGATATACAAAAAGATCTACAAAATACAGCTTGTGTGACTTTACAATAACCTGTAGGCTTTTAATAGCAGTTTTTAAATCGTGCTTGAGTTAACTGTGTAGGATTAAACATGTCAGTCTAAGATCTCCGTTTTGCCGGTGATCAACATTTCAGTGCGTACAAAAGTTAACAAAATTCCTTACTTGATGAACCCTGCGAAGAATGTGAAGACCATTGACTGTCCACTTTAAAGCCAGTGAATTCTTCCTCCTGCAAATGAAAGAAAAAACAGTTATTAATACCATTATTAAGTGATTATTACAGAATATAACATAGGCTTTAAGCATAATAATCCTTTAACCGTACTCTAACTCACTTTGATTTAAAAACAACCAGAATAAGTGGATTACTGGATTTTGATTATTTACATAATTAACCACTTTAATGTACTGGATAATGGTCGATGTTTGCTTTCCCTTTATTCATATCACTGACGACTGAGTACAATCGCAGATGACAGCGACCACGAAACTCCTGCCTGCTTCATAAAACTACGATTCTTCACAACAGACGACAACTCATGTTTTCACACTTGAATAAGGACGGTCTCATATCATCTTGAACATCTTCAGAACGTTGATAAAGAAACGGATCTGTTTCTCAAGAGCTTCCACGCAGGTCAAGGTAGGGTGGGCAATTTCATGGATGAAAACATGAGATCCCACCTTCACTTCCGAGCCTCTGCAAGCCACGCCCCCTCCAACACACGCACACCTACACAGTTTGACAGGCAGGTAGGACATCCAATCATTGCATTCGGGCCGAATAAACAACCTCTGACTGTCCTTCAATACGTTGAATGAATGAAACGTCACCCGCACACACCCGAACCACTGGGCTGCTTGCAAACATCACGAAAACCTTTATTTGACAATGTCGCGGCTCGACCACCACACATTTACCAAGCAGTACAGACGCCCGATCTTTGATGACGTCACAAGCGCCCTCTTCCACGTCACGATCAAACCCTGACGTCATCGCGGTGGTCCGAGTGCAGCTCACCTCATCGCTGCCGCTCGTGCAGAATCCCGCGTCGCTCCGCCGCGCGCGTCGCTCCGCGAGCAGAAGCAGCCGCGACAGCGACGGATCTTCCCTCAGCGCGGCTCCTGCGTCGACGGGCCCGAATACGGGCCGCTTCCTCTCCGCACGACCGGCGCGGGAACGTTTCTCCGTCTTTAGCAGGCTCCGGGACGGCCACGGCCGACCCGGGAACCGGCAGCGAACGGCGGCGCAGCTGTTTACCGAAGCCGGTGACGCGCCTCCCGCCGCCGCCATTATTACACACCACACAACAAGCACGAGAGGAACAAGATGGAAAGGCGCGTGACCGCGGGGGAAACGCGCGGCATTGTGGGACTTGGTGTTTTTATTCTTAATGCGTAAATCAATAAAATAATATTCATTACAGTTTGATCGTTATTTGCTTGGAATTGTCTCATTAAATACAGGTTTTAAGCAGTTGTGAATGACATTATAAACGCTGGTCTTTATATTGTGTCCAAAATATCATTACTAAATTAATATATGAACTACATTGGTATTACTATATTAGTATTTGCATGAAGTATTAGGAGTCTAACTAGTCCAACAAAATACACTATTATACACTATACTACAATCATTTAACAAATACAGAAAACGTTCCTCTAGATCACTTAATAAACACCGATTCTGGTTCTAGACTGTTCAAGATGAACTTTCACAAATGAGTGTCTATACAACATATCAAGAATAACAGCGTCATAACAGACGTAATTACATCAGCCATTTGTCAAGATTTTTCCCTCTTTATTGTGTCATAAACCAGCTACAATCAAACAGATGATGTATTGAATGCATTAAGTCTGTTACACAGAACAGATTTTGTAAAACCTATGTTGAGGTTCAGAAAACCTCATTGGTGATTTTCATCCCCCTGATGTATACAAGAAACAGGAAGTGGATGCCAGCACATCAGCGAGCAAAACCTTTATTGATTTTAACTAAATAACTTCAAATGACTTGATGGACAGACGCAGATATGGGGCCGTCAAGCGCGGGCCTGCTGTTTCTGTTTGAAATCAGCGATTCTGTTCTCCATTAAAGGGCGAAAGTGACGAATCAATCCCTGAGAACAAACAGAGAAAAGATTCAAGTTATCATTTAAATCTGCAATTCGTAACTTTTACCTCTCGACTGCCGTCTCTGTCTGAAACATAAAATTACAGGTCACTTGAAGTTACTTTCTTAAAAGTGATGCGTTACTATGAACTGCTGTAGAAACAAGCTACAAACGCTGCAGCATCTACTGTACGTGGACCATATACAGTATGAGCTGGATTGTCTTTTGTTTGCAAATGGACATTTCATTTCCTGTGAAACACTGATCTGTCGTGTACTTGCTCAATAACTGATTTATGTTTATTTTTAACCCAAAAAGTTACAGATTGCAGCTTTAAAACTTTCAGAGGAATCAAATTTGATTATTCAATTTCTGACTCAAACAATACAAGTATAAAGTAAAAGTTTGGAATATACCTGCACTGGCCACGCAGCTCCATCTCCTAAAGCACAGATGGTGTGTCCCTCAATCTGCTTGCTTATCTCCCAGATCATGTCAATCTCTGCTGATTGGGCGTCACCTTTCACAAAGCGCCACATCATCTTATTCATCCAGTCCACTCCTGAGCAACACATGGAAGATGCGGTTACTACATAGATTTGTAGTCTTACACATGGTCAATAAACAAGCATATGGTAATCAAGCATATGATACTTAGGCTTTTTTCAGTGTCCAAAAACAGCTATCAGGTAGTTCACATCTGTTGGAAATGTGACCCTGCGAATTATGACACAGTCCCAAGCATATCAGTTTCTTACCCTCTCTGCAGGGCGTGCACTGCCCACAGCTCTCGTGCTTGTAGAATTCAATTAAACGGGCGATAGCTCGGATTACATCAGTCTGGGAAGGAAAAGTTAAACTTCTGAATACCAGAAACATTGTTATGATGCGTGTTATGTGATTTATTGTTTGTTTTAAATGATGAAGTACTGTTATTGTCAAATAATAGTCAAGTAGCTAAATGAGAGCTGCAAAATCTTTTGCTCCTCTATCGCCATCTCAGTTCAAAAATAAATCTGAAAATTAGTTGTCAGACATAATCAAGTTTAAACCTGTTTGAAAACATTTTTCTGTTCTGTTTGGTGCCGCTAGAAATGCCACAGAAATGGCTTCAGAGGGCAACTCACTGACTTATCCATGACAATAAGTGCTGCTGTTCCCAGACCAGTTTGAGCCTGAATGAGAGCATCAAAATCCATGAGAACATCATCACACACGTGACGTGGAATCAGGGGTGTGGAGGACCCCCCAGGAATAACACACAGGAGATTATCCCAGCCGCCCCGAACGCCACCTGCAGAGATCAGATGGGTTACTGTTAAATAAACTTAAAGAACGTCATTACACCTGATCTGGGTGAGGAACAAACATTGCCACGTCCGGATACAGTACAGTGATGGTGATGTCATTGTACCTGCATGTCTTTCTATCAGTTCTTTCAGGGGAATGGACATTTCCTCTTCCACCGTGCAGGGGTTGTTGACGTGGCCAGATATGTTGAAGAGCTTTGTGCCAGAATTTCTCTCTCGGCCGAAACTCAGAAACCACGTGCCACCTCGACGACAGATTGTCGGAGCCACGGCTACAGTCTCAACATTTGCTACTGTCGTCGGACAGCCAAACACACCTGAGCAATAAAAGATTTTTTTTAATCATTTAAAAGACTATACAATTAAGAAGAAAATAGGACAAATAATAAAATAAACAATAGCAGAACTCAAATGACTTTGCAAATAAAAATAAAATCAAGAGGACTCAAAGACGTCTGCCACGAGGGGGTGCCATTCTGAACAATTTGCATAAATGACTTACCCACATCAGCTGGGAATGGTGGCTTCAGACGAGGTTTCCCCTGTTTGCCCTCTATGGACTCGATGAGAGCGGTCTCCTCACCGCAGATGTACGCACCAGCGCCACGCATCACAAACACGTCAAAGTCGTAACCCGAACCGCACGCGTTCCGGCCAATCAGACCTGCTGCATAAGCCTCATTAATGGCCACCTGAGACAAACCACACAAAAACCGTTTTAATATCTTTGTCAACCTGTTTTTACCTGCCAGGTATAAAACAAACCTCACCACAGTACAATGAAAACAGATTGTATAATACACATACTGCATTCCTTGAAAGAATCTTTAAGTACAAAATATTAAATTAAATTCAAATTGATTTATAAAGATTTTGACAAAAGCAGATTTACAGTGAAAACATATCAGTACTGACAGTAGAGACATTTTAGAAGAGAAAACAGTTTAGAAATAAGGAAAGACAATTATAAAATATACGAAATAAAATGTTCTCTCTTTTGTAAGTCCTTTGGATAATGCATATGCTAAAAATGAACAAATATAGAATGCATTTATTTTTTAAAGTATAGTATACATTTTTTTTCTTATGATGCATTCACTGTGCTATAAAACAATTATGTGCATGAATTGTTTTTCATAAGATGCATATAGGAGTTTTTAGCATTTCTTTATACTACCATTTTTACTGACTGTACTAATATTAGTAATAACAATAGCTGGATTATTGAATTGATTCTATTGCTATATATGAAGGAGCATCCTGATTTCTCACCTGCAGGTTGGAGGACTCATTGTAGAACTCTCCGCGGATGTAGATATAAGCAGCACGGGCGCCCATTGCCCTGCCAGCCACCAGACAGCCCTCGATCAGCTTGTGAGGGTCATTCCGCATGATCTCTCTGTCCTTACAGGTCCCCGGTTCACCTTCATCAGCATTCACCACTAGATACTTGGGCCTGGAGGAACAAAGACTCTGACATGATTCAGCTTCTGACTGTGACAGACAGGTCTGGAAAACAGGCTATATAAAACTCACTCAACTGACTGACCACTGCAGACCTACCTGCCATCACTGGGCTTGTTCATAAAGCTCCACTTCATCCCTGTAGGGAATCCAGCTCCTCCTCTGCCACGCAGACCGGACACCTTGATCTCATTCAGGATCCAGTCCACTCCTTTATCCAGAATCTCCTTGGTCTTGTACCAGTCACCTCTCCTCAGAGCCCCCTTCAGCCTGAGGAAACAGGACACCACCCATTTTAGGAATACAGTGGTTCTGGATTATATCTAGTTTTTATGTTAAAAGGGTCCTTATTATGCATTTCCACTTTTTCAGCTTCAGTTAGTGTGTGATGTTTGAGCTTTTAAAAGATCTGCAAAGCTACAAAGTTCACCGCAAAGGGAGATATTCTCTTTAACCACAATCGCTTTAAAAGGACTACAATAAACGGCTGGAAGGAACTACAGCTCTCGTCTTCCTGGGTTCATGATGTCATAATCCCCAGAATCTGAATAAACTCCACCCCTCGGTGTCAACTCTGTGATGGTTAGCCAATTACAAGGATATCGATATTATAGGATTTGAACACTGATCTGTCAGGTACTCAATAACTGATTTTTGTTTATTTTTCCTGAAACCATTTAAATACTAGATACTAAAAAACGGTGTCAATAAGATTTTACCTCCAGTCATGTCGTCCATAAAGGTTAGTGAATATTCTGTCCTGGTCAGCCAGAGGTCCAAATTTGGTCTTCTTAGGCCTTTCCTGTGTGATACAAACTGAGTATCATCCATTCCACCCGATTATTACATCCACACACAACAGCTTTGTGAAAACAGATACCTGTTGAGCGGTGCTGTTGTACCGCACCAGAGACGCAGAGCCTGACGGACAGACGGAGGCTGCGGCTGCAGGAAGGCGAGATGCACTGGCTGCTGCCACGGCAACCGAGGCCCGTGATGCCCCGGTGCTCAGCACCCGGTTAAGCGCAGGACAGCCGAGACAGGACAACATCCTGATCTGATAAAGTGAATGAAAGGTTAGCAAAGCACGGCTCAATGAAATGAGTAGTTAGTGACGTTTCTGCAAATCAACCAGTCGGAGACAGTGATCTGATAACCGGCTCAGACAATACGTCAGTCATTTGCCAAATGAGATCTCTAGAAATGAAATAATAATACAAATCTTCTGATGTGAAGATGTTGGGGTCTGAATTAGGATGTGAAAACAAGGTTGTATCACGTATTGTTTACTAACAAGTCCACATACCCTTTCTTAAAGGCACAACATAAGGCATACATTATTATGTTTTATTTATTTACAGAGATTATTCTAACTGTCCTATGCTGGTACAACAAATACATATACAACAACAACAACAACAACAACAACAACAACAATAATAATAATAATAATAATATAAAGTCAAGAGCCCTTGACCCTACCCAAGCAAATGGTTAACATAACAATACAGGTTATATGAAGAGACATACAACAGCCTTAAAGGGCTCAGCAGCAAATATAAAAAACATATTAACATAAAATAAAGACGCCATGACAAACACACGACACAGTATTACAATAACACGTAAGATAAACCTTTAAAAACGTTATTGTGATGTTAAATCAGTGAAAATGGCCTCGTCCGGCGGTGACCTCCACACCGACTCTGACGCGTCCACACGTCGGGCTCATTAAACGAGACACAAGCAACCCAACACCAGCTTAAAGAAAAAAGAGGCCGAAATATTGATCTGGGAACAGCTGAACGGGCTGAAGAGCCGCTTACCTTCGTGTCCGTCGATATTAAACGCACAGCGGAAGCGACACGCAGAGCGACCCGGATGAAATAGCGGGTGTGCGGGGATGGTCGGTCGGCAGGCGGCGCTGCTGCGCAGGTGATGGAGGATGTAAAATCCAGCTGCTTTAAAGATGCAATCCTTAACTTTTGCCTCTCTGTTTGAAATAACATTGCTGGTTTGACAATGTGCATAAAGATAACGTTAAGATAACGTTATAACATTAATATATATATATAATAAATGCACAGAATGAGAACAGTGGAGTACTGCAGCTTGCCTATAAGGTGTGCACCAGAAATGTTGCCCTATACTGTGTGTGTGTGCATGTATAGTATAATTTAATATAGGATATACATTTAATTCTCACTTTATGGAGCTCATAAATGTTTCTGAGAAAGTGTCTGTGCACCAGAGAAGATCAGCAGAACAAACCACTTTATTTTCATTTCACGATTACTTTTATTTAGAAGGAAAACATCAAATGATGGAAACTTTATTCCCTTCAAAATAATAAAGCACTGCCTTCTTGGGTAACATGAACCATTAAGCATACTGCCATAAACCGAGCGCTACCAAACTGGAGAATCGTACAGTAAGTGCTGTATAACAATCTTATACTGCATCTGACTGTACCAGTGTATTACAAAGCATGTGTTGTTTCTGTGTATTGTTGCATTAAAGTGAAGTATCTCTGAAAACCACAGGACTGTAATTATGAAGCTCAATTTAGCATTTTTATTCATACAATTTATGCACTGAAGTAAATATACTTAGTACTTTGTAAGTAACATTGTTTAAAGATGTTCTCATTATCCCAACGTTTCATAATACTACAAATGCATGTCATTAATATTACAGGTGGGGCACGTTCTTTCAACCACAGAATAAAAAAATATTACCAACAAAAACGCATTTAAAAAAACATATGACCTGTATGATTAAACATACAACCACAGCAGTCTCCTGCTAAAGGATTATTTTCATTATAACTGATAAGTCAGAGCAGAACGAAACAAGTTAAATCGGTGATTATATGACTTATATTGTTTAATACTTATTCAAAATTAAGAGGACAAGGGCAGACTCAAAAGTCCCTTCAGTTCACACACGTCTTCTGCCACTGTGCATGATTTTTAAGTGCTCAATGTTGATTTTGAGTTATTCACATCATATTTTTATCATTTTTATTAACTGGATGTGACTGTTTACCTCCACCAGACATTAATGATTTATCTAAAAACGTTTCATCAGTAACACAATCAACTCAAACACTGTTTTAGTCCGATAGGGGCCTGTCTGGGTTATTTTGCTCAAAGCAAAACAGGTCAGGGAACAGTTTATTGAAGCAAAGTGACCAAAAACTTTAACTGGGTTGGAAAGTAATTTATAAATATTGGAGATGTTGGGGAGTCTTACGTGTCTATGATGCTATGCTTGTTTATTTTACTGTTTCACCTTCAGTTAAAACTGCAATCCGTAACTTTTTCCTCTCTGTCACCATCTCTGTTTGAAACATGAAATTGCATAATTCTTTATGCATTATTATAAATTTACAGCTGTGAATGGGGTGAGGTAATTGTGTTGAGCACTGATCTGTTACGTACTTGCCCAATAACCATTTTTTGTTCATTTTTAACCAAAATCAGTTACGGATTGCAGCTTTATTGTGTTATAATATTTTGCTGCACAGATATTGTTTAACATATAAAGCTGTACGAGGCCTCTTCTAACTAATGCTTTCATAACTGGAATTAATTTGATGGATCCAGCATCTCAATCAACAACTAAATATTTCCAAATGCTGTATATTCAAATATATTTAAAAAATGTTTTAAGATAAATTACATCATACTGTACATCGTCTTTAACGTCAATTAATATGAAGAGAGGAAAACGCAAAGATGAGACTGTAACACTTTCCTCTGCGTTGTTCTACATTCATGATCGTCTTTGTGAGATCTCACAAGTCAAGGTTCACTGAGGTGCACAAAAGAGATCCTGCAGAGAACTAGTTAGTCTCCCTCATCCTCCACGGCCTTGTGTGAACACACAACGCCATTTCCCTCACGGCTGAGGTGGTCGACAGCCACGCTCTCAAACGCTCTCCTCATTAACGGATGCTCCTCCAGAACCTCGTTAAAACTGTGCACACTGAGTGAATACAGTCTGCAGTAGGTATCAGCTCTGACACTCGCCGTACGACGTCCACGAGTCAACAGGCATATTTCTTAAAAAGAACAAGAATTTTACAATCACATTTTGCTATCAGACATTAATCTGAATCGGATTTAGATCAAGGCTGAGCAGCTGACTAAATATATGTGTGTAAAAATAAGTACCTCAAATAAATATATAAAGTATAAATGTAAGGTATACTGATGAAATGTATACCTTAAATATACTGTAAGTCTGCCAAATGAATAAATGTAAATGTACAAAGAGAACAGAATTATTATAAACAAGCATCTTAATAAAAAAACTATGTTCACACTACTTTTTTGATTATGTAATTCCATTTTGTACACATAAGTTTGACAATTAATGATGTTTTACAATCCGAATCCACTCCCAAAATTTCAAGGAGTGAAAACAAGTACTTTCATTAAGTGTATACAAAGCCAAACTCTATGTTTTAATCCACACTCACAGCCATGAGATGATTGCTAAGGTTACTATGGTTACTGATTCAGAAGTGACTCCAGTATTCTGTTCACACACACAACATTAATTAAGTGGATTGACTCCAGCAAATAAATTTGAATGTGACTCAGCAGTGTAAGTGGCTATTGAGACCTCAGATCAAACTCACCCCCAAAGTAACAGCCATCGTTCAGTTTTTTCTCCTTCTTGTCGTGCGTGATCACGGTGATGCAGCCATGCTGGATGAAGTACATCTTGCGGCCGAGTGTTCCTTCACGGATGATCATATCTCCCGGCTGAAAGACCTCGAAGCGTAACTTCGTGAGGAGCACCGTGACAAAGTGAGGATCGGCATTTGCAAAGAGCGGCATGTTAGCCACAAGTTCACGGCAGTTGTAGTTCACGATCTCCTGCACGTCGAACAAGCAATACAAGATGGATTACAACTTTAAAACAAATGGATTACAACTTTAAAACGTTCTACAAATGTTAGTGCAAGAACATTTTTGATAACTTTGAGAGAATGTTAGCCAATGTTCTGAGAACTCTCCCTGTTACAAAACCAAAAAAACAAACCTAAACGTGCATGTTTCGGTTTAAAAAAGACAAGAGGAACCTCTTTGAGTGGGTCACTGAGTTCTCCAAGAATGTTCTCCTCATCAAACATCTTGCCCTGGAAGCGGTGCTCATAGTAATCATGAATCCTCTGTCTTATATCAGCAGGCAGCTTGTGGAAGGACATGTACTGCTCCACCTGCTTATACTGGAACCAAACAGTGCAAATTGTTACAGCCCACGAAGACAAAAGCAACATCTCATAAAATGCCTACAGAGAAGCAGTCAGCAAAGCAGCGAGTACCTTCTCCTGGTACTGACGATGGGAAGCATCCAATGACTGGACCAGGTTGGTGGCATTGCCCAGGAACATGGCGTAGCAGGTGGCACCAACAATCATACTGATCATAGTGAGCCAGACATCAGCTGGGCTCTCAGGGGCCTGAGCCCCGTAACCAATACACAGCATGTGACTCATGGCCATAAAGAGGGCGTATGAGTACTGGACGTCCCAGGTGGCATTCTGGCAGAAAAGAACACGGTCACCAATTTGAACATTAAAGCTGAAATTAACAACAATTAAAGCTGCATTTTGTAACTTTTGCCTCTCTAACACCCCCTCTGTTCAAAACATGCAACTGCAAGTCACATGCAGTTATTTTTGTGGATTAACATGGATGACAAGTTTAAAGTCTCTTTCCGCACGAAGCTGCTGCACAACATGGCACCGTTACAGCCAATCAGAAGATCTTTGATGTTTAATGTACAGCGGAGGGCTAGAATTTTGAACCTATGAGCAAGGGCATAGATTCAGTTTGAACACTGGGGGTTAAAGTCTCAACTATGAATATGTTTTCATTTTATCATTAGTAAACATGGCCGGGGTGTACCTGCATGTTTTCAGGAATGTACCTGCATGTTTTCAGGAACCTAGTGCATCTCTAAACACACTGTTCATACATACCACCATGTTGTTTTTAGAGACCCAGCAGTTTGGTGGGAAGTCCTGCAGCATGGGCACCATGAACTGCAGGCAGCCGTCCCAGTGACACAGCAGTAACATCATTCCTATCAGATTCACGATCCGAACCACCGCACTGGCCAGGTCATAGGTCATGTGGAATATCTGTCAAAATCAGAACTTTATCTTACTCCTATATACACACATGCATGCATATTTTACATTTAGCAGATGCTTTTATCCAAAGTGACACAGTGCATTCAGATTATAAATTTAATCAGTAAATGTGTTCCCTGAGAATCAAACCCACAACATTTGCTCTGCTAACACAATGCTCTACCAAATGAGGTACAGGAACCCTTACCGAGCTAAAGGAATAATTTACATGCACACACGCAGACACACACAAAAAAAAACACATGTATGTATTTATAATAGTTTACTTTTCATAAATATAGATACATTTGTTCACATTGCTCACCTCTTCCCACTGATGAATGTATCGTATAAGCCTGGACAAGCGCAGTAATCTGAGCAGGCTGAGGACTTTGGTGAAGCGCACAATGCGCAGTGCCCTGGCCGTGCGGTACACCTCCGCCGACTCCAGCCGGGCCTCTATATCCACAATCAGGAAGATGTAGTCCACCGGGATGGAGGAGATTAAGTCCACCAAAAACCAGCCGCGAAGGTAACGCCGGCGGATCACATCCGGATCCAGGATGATCTCTGCATTGTCGCCCTCCATGATGCCGGTCCGGAAGTTGAAGATGAGGTCAGCCAGGAAGAGAGTGTCTGAGGCCACGTTGAAGGTGATCCACGGCAGCGTGTTTTGATCCTCAAAGAAGGTGATGCCCCAGGGCAGAATCACAAGATTGCCCATCATCAGACAAAGCATCACCAAGTCCCAGTAGAACCTGTTGATGAAGATACAAGATATAAGGAACAATGGGTAGATTCTGAAGAATGTACATTAATGTCTACAATTACAACCATGAAAACAAAATGCTAATAACTTTAGGTAATGAGCTTCAGATCACAATGCACACAATTAGATGTTGAGTCATCCTTTAAAACCAAACGGATGAAAACATGCTAAGCCAAAGATCTTCAGTGTTGGTGGTTTAGCATCATGGTTTAAACATCTAAATTTTTCAAAATAAAAGATCCTAAGCATTTTTTGTTGAGCTTTATGGTTCTGTAAAGAAGCTTTAACATCCACAGACATTTCTGTCGCACGAGAAGTTCTACAGGATACAAAAGGTTGAGAAAAAATTATTCTTTCAGCTCTGATGAAAAGTTCTTTGGGGACCCAAAAATGGTTCTTCAGTTGCTTTTGCCCCAAATAATCATTTTTAGCACCTTTCATTTTAAAGCTGTAGGCCGGTAAGCTAAAGGGTGCAGGTTAGAACCTTAAGCTACCACCAATCACACAACCAGAGTTTTCTGTAACATAAGACAGCATCCGATGGTGACGTGCCGTGTTTCATGGAAACAAATTCAGACAGGTTCTTTTCTAAGATGTGTGTCTTATATATATGACTGTAAAACACACCTGAAATCTACAGCTTATGTTTAAATCTTGATGAACATGAAGTTTTATTTAAAGGGCAGCCATTTGTTACAGAACGTGTTCTGTGACCATGACCTGACAAGTTAATTACGTCAAACAACTCTTTGTAAAACACTGTACACCATGTTAATGCAGAAAGCAATTACTGGAGTGGTAACAGAGAGTTCTGTATGTACTGTATGTGACTGTTTTAACTGGATATACAATCTTCAGGGCACCGCGACATGCGCTCACTGGTTTGAAGTTTCTTCCCACGATCATATTTTCCAAAGCAAGTGTCAGTCAGCTTGAGTCTTCTGGTGACCTCTGTCCTCCTATCTGAAGACATCTTCTCTAAGAGCTTAGAAACCAATTACTTTATATATCTCTGGTTTCTGTTTGAGTCCTGTACAAGGCGGCAATCAAATTTTAACATATTACATGTTGTACAAACAATCCACAAACAATGTCTGTCAGACAATCCCAGTGCCTCTTTCCCATCTAACAATTTTAGGTTGTTAGAACGTTTCCCTAACATTTACGTTAAGTAATAAAAACTGTAAAAATGTTATTTTAAAACTTCTAGGAACATTTAAAACACCCAGTTTTTTAGACGTTGTATTAAAATTATTGCTTGGACGTTATTCAAAATTTCTTAAGTGCGAAACATATCTAAACATTCCACTAACTACTTAAAAATAACATTTATAATATACGACATATAATGTTTAAAACATTCTACTAACATTACTGCAAGAACAGTTTTGATAACTCTAAGAGAACTCTTAGAGAACATTAGACAACATTCTGAGAATGTAATGGCAGTGAGTCAAAGGTTTGTTTGAGACTGTAGCTAAAGACAGATGTTGATACATTAAACATTTATTATTGATGATTCTTCTTCCCCTCATGCAGACTGGATCACAGATTTCAATATGTTGATGTTGGTGTCCAGGTCAAATTCATTTATGCAAAAACATGACTATGCAAATGTCATGAGCAACCAAATCAAATCTCTGTTTTGGCTCTGTGTGCAAGAGACAGGTGGAGCTCAAGTTCCTGCTGCAGATCTGCTGCTGTCTGTTTAACATCTTGCTTTCTCTCCACACTTATTTTAAACAAAAGAATATCAACCCGACACTCTGTAACCGAGCGGCTCCATCCGTCTCTGATGGGTCTTCTGGCTAATGGTAACTCTATAAGGGAAAGCTGTGTAACTGGATGCTCATTTGTCACTGTCCTCTGCAGTGCTGATTGAAAGGGTTCTGGAGTCTGATTTTTGGCTAAAAAAGAAGTTGGTTGTATAATTACTGACTGTAATGAAAGCAATTGCAGTTTGATTCCAGCATGTTCTTCTGGAGCTCTCTTTAAATGTAAACGTCTGGTGTTGAAGTCTAATCAGTAACATACATTTTCAGTGCCAAGGCTTAATATTTTAAAGAGCTGGTTCAAATCTATGACTCTAATGTGTGCATTAGTAACAGTGATGAGCTTGGAAGATCTCCGCGCACAACACAGTTCTAAATAAAGTAAATCACTTTACTTAGTGATTGCTATCAGGATGTGAAGAGACTTTCAACCAACACAAAACATTTCCCTGAACTCAATTCCCGCTTCTGCAAACAGCATCCCTCGTTTTATCTTCTAGTCAAATTTTCCCTTTCCCTTGTGTCACTCACCTGAAGTCGCTGTATGGATGTATAATCCACACACCAAAAGATTTGACTCTTTCCTGCTCAGCTGCTACGCCCTTTGCGCTGCCGAACATTCGCAGTGAGAACTTGTTCACCCCTGGCTGCAGCATGGAACCGAACTGTCTCTGGAGAAACGTGGATTGGTCAGTGAAGACCCTTTCCTCTGATCCTGATGGCAGGGGGGCCACTGCAGGCCCCGGGGACTCACTCATGGCTTTGTGGAAGCGAGGTGAACTGGATGTGCTCACAGCGGTGGTTGCCGTCGAGCCATCTAACCCCGCTTTAACCTCCAGAGATTTGGAGGTGGGACCAATCACAGACTCTGTTCGGTCAGGGTGATGGTTGACGATGTACAGCAGCCTCTTATTCACCCTCCTTCTCCTTCTCCTTGTGCCCGGGAAGAGGAACGCCAGCTGGCTAGAGAGAACCTGCCCCTGGTGCTGCGTTTAGAAGCACCGTTAGAAGCAAGAGGGTTTCCATCACCATCCATGATTCAGGTCTGATAACGCAGGATATGATATGTAGCTTATGTATTCAGATTGCCCAGAATCAGAAACAAATGAATGATGTCATTGCATTTCCACATTACTCCAGGGTGACTTCTGATGTTCGTACATGGAAAACGTTTTTGTTGATAATACTTTGTGTGGTTTGAATTTAGCTGTTAACTTATAATGCACATAACGCACTTGACCTCAAAGTTTTTAAAGCAAAACTCTTTCCCAGAAATGCTGACAAAGAAATGCGCGTCTCAGCTTTGACGCACAAACGTGCACATTTCCTGCAGTATTCCCAGATTCCTCCACGATGAATCCAGGCGCTCTTCCCTGCGCAGTTCATCCGCCCTTGGGAAGCTCCTCTGGGAATAAGCGCGTTTATTTTCGATATTATTAGTTGTCCCGTTATAAACGCGTCGCCAAATTACGCGTCGATTATTGCGCCAGTAACGGGATGAAAGGCGCAGAGGATGGAGGATAAGCCATCCCGTGTCTCTCTGTGTGAACACAGGTGAGCAGCGGCTCACCTGGAAAGGGGCGGAGCCAAGCAGGACACGGCGCGCGCTGGAGACGCGCAGGTGCGTTTACCTGAGCGCGCGCGTCACTCACCGTGCAGATAAAAGATAAAGATGAAGTCCGTAACTTTTGTTGGTTAAACATGAACCAAACCTTATTATTGAGTAATACATATTGATTATTATATATATATATATATATATATTGATTATTAAGTACATAACAGATCAGCGTTTAACGCAATCTCTTTATCTCAACTGTGAGGTTATAATAATGATTTATAATCTGAGCTGTCGGGTCCGATTTTCCGGGAAATGTCCGTTTGACGTCATTTGACTTCAACATACGTAATGAACGTACGTAAAGTAACCTGCAGTTTTATGTTTTAAACAGAGATGGTGACAGAGAGGTGAAAGGTACGGATTGCAGCTTTGAAATAATGTCTTTAGTTTTAAAAATACTTTTTTAAGAATTTTTAGGCATCTTGGATAAAAGCATGTGCTACATAAATGAATATCATGTAATGAATTTTCCATAGCTTCACAAATCTACAACATTTTAACATTTTACCAGCCTGTATGTTCATTGTGATCAGTTTCATCAGTATGATCCGATTGATTTCAAAGGTCACTTTCGTATGCAATAATCTCATGCATTGAAAGCATTTTAAAGAGCATTTTAACGAGGTGTTTAGGAAATTCACTGTTGCTGTTTAGGACTTTATAGTATCATTGAATCCTAATATGTGGCATTACGCATATCATGTTTTGCTGTAGTGTTGTGTGAACAGAACAGCAGCCTAAAGCTGAGCACATTATGTGTCTCCTACACATGGTGTCCTGTTTCGACCACCATCAATCCTTTAGTGACGGATATCGTGTTCCTGAATCCGAACATACGATGCTTTACCTTGATGATGAAAATAATTAAAGACAGGCCTACTTCCTATACATAGTTATCCTACAGACACTTTAATCTAAGGTTTTTTTTATCTACAGCATTTAAATAAATCACAAAACAAGTTTACAAACATGTAAAAATGTTTATAAATCATTTATATGTGGTATAAACTCAAATATATTGGTATTTTCAAGGAACTACCTGTAGGTAAGTTAAATAAATGACACTTTGGCAGGTAAGGAAATTCACTGTTGCTGTAGATAATATATATATATATATATATATATATATATATATATATATAATCTACAGCAACAGTGAATTTCCTAAACACCTGCTCCACCATGTTTTGTATATATAAACTTATAAATGCAGTACAACAATATTAAAATATATAAATCAGGTCAGAAACTAGTCAAGGGTATTCAAAGATGTCACACTATCAAAGATACAGTTGTTTGGGATAAGTTTTTGTCTTCTCAGCCGTCACATGACTTTACATTGACTGGCACTTGGTGCTGTTGGCATGGAACTCTGGACTCTCATGTTAAGACTAAGCCCTTGGAAGGCACCAAAGAAAGAGTCATCATTTTTGGTGGCCGTCTTGCTTTTCAAGGGTGTCCTCTGAATAGGTGTCTGAAAAACGACATAGACCAGAAGTTAATCCACCATGTTTTGTCTTTTCAGCAAATATAAAAAGGTTGTTTTGAACAGTATAAACTCACCTTTGTGTAGCGGTGTGGACTTCTGTAATGCGCCCTCATCGCGGCCCTCTCTGCATTCTTCTGTGCTAACTTGATTTGCCTCAGTTTCCTGCTGAAACACAATATATATTAAACAAATAAAACAATTTGCACTTCACTATTAAAGCTCACCGGTAGCTGGAATGGTGGAATTATCTCAAGCACTATTAAAGCTGCAATCCGTAACTTTATGTGGTTAAAAATGAACAAAATAAGTTATTAAACAATTCGATCAGTGTTCAAAACACATTTTACCCTGATTCACAGTGGTCAGTTTATAATAATGATTACATCCGTCTGTAAACAGTAAGGAGATGCGGCTGTGTATCACTTGTGCGGTTACTGTAGATGCTGCAGCGTTTGTGGACTGATCTTACAGCAGAAGTTGTTTATCATCTAAACTTGCCGTTTAACCTGCAATTTTATGTGTCAAACAGAGATGGAGTCTCTGAATGTTTAGCACAGAGGTTCTCAACTCTGACCCTCGAGGTCCACCTCCTTTAAGAAGCTTTAAGAGTTAAGAAGCTCAGCTTCAGCACTTGCCTCTCTCTGTGCAGCTCTGTTTGGTAAGTCCTTATCCAAGACGAGTCACATGCGGTCTGTCTGTAGCAGCAGGGGGTGCTCTTCCTCCGGACTGCCCTGCTGAAGACGTCTTTAAGTCCTGCCACACAGCTGCTCATCTGATGGATGGGGTTCATCTCTGCTGTGTTATTTTCACGCCTTTCTCAGTTATTTTTACGCCTTTTTGTATCTCAGCAATTTAGGAATAAAGATTATTTCCAGATTTCCAGTTCCACATATTCCACCCTAATGGATAACTGTACAGGATGTATTACTGACACCAGTATCTACAAAACACACACACATTTAACTTCTAAACGATGTACATCACCTTTTATTCAAACGTATATGCTGACAATAGTAAGACAATAGTAAAGACAAGCAAAACCTCTAATTCTTATCATCTGAAACTCTTATAATAACAATAAAACAGTAACTTAAAATAACACAAGCTCCGTTTCTAACGCAATAAAACATTTAAGAATAAAGTTCAGACGTACCTGGCAGCCACTGACTCGGATACACGTTGTCTGATTCACATGAACTTGATTTCAGACTCTGTGTGTCAGTCTTGTTGAGTCTGATGATGCTCTCCGCCTGCATCAGCCTCCAGCTAATCCAGTGACGTCACCGCTGATAAGCGCATCAGCGACACGTGAGAAACTTTTCTTTCAATAATACTTTTCTTTCAATAAAACTTTTCTTTCAATAAACTTTTCTTTCAATAAAAACTGAACTTCACCCATATATCACTGTATTATAAAACACCTGTAGTTTACCTCTTGATCTGGAAAGATTAAGGGATAAAACTTTCCTGTACAGACGGGCAGGAGAGAAACAGATGGAGGATGACACAGGAATCTCATGAATGATTTTAATCCTTAACTTTTGCACCATTGAGCCTTAAACAACCCGTTTCTAATTCATTCAGAGATAAATTTTTCAGGTCCGAATCCAATGATAGGCTGTCCTGCTTGCCTGTCAAACTATGTATGCATTTAGTTGTCTTTAGTTGGCTTTGGAGAGCGCTTTGAAGGGACGGCGGGATCTTATACTTTCAAAGCTTACTTGCCTCTCTAAAAATTCCCTATCCAACCTTTAAGAGATAAAAAAGTTGCCTACAGTTAAATGAGCCTCCATCCAGACAGTCATGCTATTCTGAATGAGTATGAGAAGCAGTTATCTAAAACTCGAAACATCTTCATACAGTCTCCTTTATGAACATAGATAAACATTTAAACAGGCAATGGCATTAATCGTCTATGAAAGCAACGGATGAGTACAAAGCAACAGAAGTTTTATAGCACACCTGCTGTTTTTTATTCAGGTTAAAGCGCTGCAGTATTGTTTAATTAAACGCCATAAGTTTCATTCATACTGGTAATGAAAATTATGTACACGCAAACAGAAATGACATGACAAGACCTTTGTGAACATAAAAAAATTTTGCCTGGGGAGCAACAACATAATTTATTCATATTTACACATTTATACAAAAACACAAAAAGAGATGTCCGGACAGAACTAAATAAATACTGTAAACCTGCTTTTGAGGGACACAAGCACCAGAATGCATTTGTGATTTATTACCAGCTATGGGATAAAAATGCACTAAAGGTTTCAGCCCAATAAATAATCACATCGTAACAGTAATCCTTATTTTTCATGGACTGTCAGCTATTTTCGGAGTAAAAGAAGTTATGCTGTTTTCATTCGAAACTGCCCCTTCTTGTATAGCTGTTCCTAAACGATCATTAGCTGTAGCTGGTCGTTCTATGAAAGAACAAAACTCATGTCAACTCACGAGGGTGCAGTTATTCAACAAACCCTTCAAACGTCCAATCAAATATCGGCTACAAGCATAAAAGTTTATAGGATCGCATCCTGCTGCACAGAAGGATGTCCTCACATTATGGGGTGATAAAGAAATCGATTCCAAGAGGACCCTGCAGGTCCAGGAGCTGTAAAAAGCTTGAATTGATTTCTCCTGAACGTTAAAACGTGGTAGAAAGTCAGTTCAGCTGCACATCATCTCTCTTGGCTTATGAGTCCTCAGAGTTTATTGGTGTAAGAGATGTGGGTTCAAACATGTTTATCTGTCACCGGCTGATGTCACGATTGCCCTCCCAGCTCCTGCAGGCACTCTGGTCGCCAGTGGCTTTAGAAGAAGGGATGTCTCAGAGCTGCAGTCAGTGATGCACTTGGAAGGCTCGTACTCCAGCATGGTGTTGTTGATGGTGATGCATGGTGATACTCTTCAGGTTCAGACAGAAGATATCTCTGAGAGAGAGATGTGAGAGTGTGTTGTTTCTGTCAGTCCCAAAGACTTTGGTTAACACTTCTGGTGCATTTAATTAGTGTTGGAGCTAAACTCTGCAGGTCTGTGGACGTTGCTGAAGACTTCTGTACCTATACAATGTATAGTGTGCAGTGTCACATATGTAAAGCCTTTGTATGTGAACAGAAACAACAAGCACCAACTGAAATGTATAGAAAAATGACTCAATTCACAGTGCTTTAAAAAATGCAATGACATACACAAATACACATTTCCCATTCAAATAAATGTAAATTTTTACTCTGCCGTCCCTGTGTAAACCACAGAACACCTCGCAGCACATTAAGGTTGGGCATCTGCTTGCATGGTTACAGGTCTTATGCTTGACTATTCCCTGCAGTCTGAGGAAAGTCACTGCCGTCTCTAGCTGATTCTAATTTAATTCCTTGTGGTGGAAGGAAGAAAGTTAATCTGCTGAGCTGCTCTGGTGATTAACTCATTCATCACTGTTAACTTTACCTGCTTTCGGTTCACATTTAAATTACAGTAGAAATTTCACTGTGATGCGCACTCAGTGTTCAAAATCTGAAACATATTCCTCCATGTATGAAATAAAACTGTAAAAGATTTTGAATATTGAGTGCGAATCAAATGAAATTTTCGATATAAAAAATAAAATGGATTTACGCACCAAAACGAATTAATAAGTAGGACAAAAGAGTGCGGTATAAACAACGTCATTAAATCACAATATGCTTTAAATGGTGTTGGCAAAATTGTAAAAACTGTAAACTTTACACAGTGTCTCTTTTCTGTAAATGCATGCTGATTGGTCAGGAAGGCACGAGCAGTCTTACCCAGCATCACCTCTGTAGTGTCATGTGGAGATGATGGTGTTGTGATGCTCATCGCATGTAGAGCTGCCAAAATCCATCACCCTCACCGCCATGCTCTTCACAGTGCGCTCATCTCTCTTCTGCCTCACAGAGAGACATTTACATTCACAATGTGTCATCTATATTAGCTGCTGTATGTTACTACACGAGAGTATGGAGGATAATGGCCCATTTCTTACTTCATAAAGGTGCTGGAAAGTTTACAAAACAGACACAAGGGGTACCATCTCTGTTTGAAACATAAAATTGCAGGTTACTTTACACACAAACTGACATTTCCCATGAAATCAGACTGACAGTTCAAATTGTAAATCATCATTAGAAACATACTGTTGTGTGGTAAGACAAGAAGATTGTGTTCTGATCTGTCATGTACTTGCTCAATAACCGATTTATTTTTAACTCAGAGTTACTGCAGCTTTAAGCGCCGATTATCTTCATCTTAAAAAGCCAAATATTAGCCAGTTAACTACAGTGGTCTAATTGTAACACACTCTTAGTGTTGTCACCTTCTCCACGTTGTATGTGATGGTGAAGTCAGAGTTGACAAACAGTATGTTTTCTGGTTTCAGGTCAGTTTTTAATGATGCTTTGTTTAGTGTTGGACGTACATTTGACAGCAGGCAGATCTGGTAGGCCATGTGATGCACTTGACTGATGGAGTGCGGCAGGTAATTGTTTTCTCTGAGGTAGTCAAACGTGCTGAGGGCCAGCATCTCGAAACTGACTGAGACTGAGAATGTCTTAATGTGAAGCATTATTCTGTGCATGTAATCAGAAGTTCAGAGGTCACATTAATTTATACTTTGAGATGAGATTACAAAAAGAAACACACTACACTCTTTTACTCTGATCTGAGATCAGACTCACGCAGAGGGTCTTGTGTCCACTCACTTTTTAATCTCAGGATCTTTTTCGTTCATTCTTTCCAGTATGTTCATCTCCAGCCGGACAGCCTCTTTGTGCTTCTCCACGGTTGTGATAATCTTGACATGAGTGACATGAATGACATGAGCTCCGGCCCTTAAACAAGCAAAACAGCGTTTGTCTGATTTCACATTAACATTTACCTAAACCACACAAGTAAAACTCACACATTGTCATTTTAAAACGTTGCACTGCAATAATTCTCCTTGGGAAAAAAAAGTTGCTGCTAATAAAAATGCAGCAGATTTCTGGTTCTGGAGAAGACAGATTTGAGCCCAAAAACTATCCAGATGTTTTACCAGCTAAGCAACATCTTTGCACCACATGGGTTATATAGTAATGCTGCTGGTTGGTTGCTAGGTAACAGCGCTCACCTGTGATGATCGGTACATTGCATCACCCTCCCGAAGGTGCCGTCACCAGAGTCCTGATCTCATCTGAGACACACAGAGGAAAGAAGCAGAAGAGGAAAAGAGAGATCAACAGCGGATATAATCAAAATGTTGCAACTAACAGCTTCCTAAAATCTCTCATTTTAACTAACACTATCTCTTCAGGTTAACCTGGAATAAAAACTCAGTGGAAAGTAAACCAGACATGCTTGTCAACCCTGAAAACAGTCTGTATTTCAGTAAATAAAGAGACAAACATCCGCCCTGTTACAGAGACTCGAGTGGCCCTGTTACAGGGGCGATTCGTTTGACACCAGGTGAGGAAATCAAGGATCAAGGCAGAGATCACATTTAACCCTCCCTTGTTTTCATTCTGCCTATAGCAACATCAACATTTTGGTTGAAAGTCTCTTCACATCCTGATAAGCACCATTTAGTAAAGCGGTCTAAATATATTTATATAAATCTATATTTCTGTGGAAGGTGCAGGACATGTTCATCCAATCACTGCTTTCAGTCCGAATACAATGATAGGTCGCCCTACTTACTGTTTTTGGTGGTTCTTCCTCAGGTACAGATTGGACCTTGTCCGCTTTCTCCTCGCCAGATTTATCAACTCGTTTTTTCATCTTTTCTAAAAGTAGTCAATTATTAAAATGTTGAATAACGTAATCTAAATATCTAAATATAAGGTTTAAACCATGGGATTGTTCTGCTCAGGTTGAATTCGCTTGCCATGCCAACATTAACCAGTAAAGCTTTAGCACCATCCAGAGGACAAGCCGCAAAACATGAAAAACGTGAGTTTATTTCTAGAAAAAAATTGTATTTCTGGAAAAATCTGCGGGTAGTGTAAGATGTCATCGATATGGCCAGAAAAAAAAACACTGGACCAATAATTCCTGAGGTTACTTATGTTACAAGAATCTAACAATGTCATTTCCAAAAATTACTTTGGTAACCTCAGTCCATGTTACTATTACTATTGGTACTAAAATAAAACAGTGAAAACTTGGTAGTCTTCACCATTAGAATAAAAAAGAGAGAAAAAAAAGAAAAACTTGAAGTGTCATTGTATTTGTAAATCAAATGATGGTACACAATGTCAGTATACTAGGTAATAGTTAAAATTCACTTTATTTCAAGATGTATTGACTGTCCATACAATTAAAATACGATTTGTCTGTATACCTGGAGTAATAACGGTTATGACCTAGTAATGAACTGCATCACAGATTCTCTGCTAAATGCATGAGCAACAGGCAAGTATATTCACAATAATGTAGTGCTTTTTATTAAAAAACAAACAAACGAACAAAACAAATAGAATATAAAACAAAAAAGTAAAAACCAACAGCATTTTCATGACTATAATTACAAACTTTGAACCAGAGTGGAAGAAGTTTTGACAAACTGTACACAACATCACAAAATGGCTGCCAGTCTGTCCATGTACAATGCTTGCATCTTATTTTGTGATTGTCTAAAAATAACTAAACAAATCACACAAAAACACACAAATACAAGAAATACAAGCATTATATTTATGACCGCTATCACAAAAAACAGAACAATCTTTTCTCAGTTGAAGGAAAGAAAATAAAACAAAAATTAGAAAGGAGATTAAGAACATGATATCAGGTTGACAGTTTCTTCTGTCGTTTTTCAAAATATCGTTTTACATTTTTATGTTGGTTTGTTTTTTTAGTGTTCAACACTTTGCAGCAAAAAAACGAGGAACATTATATCTTTTTCTCCTCAAAAGTAATAATAATTTTAATAATGTTAATATTAATTTTTACAGTGACGGGTGCCAGGTCAGGGGTCGCTGTGACGTCCCCTTGAAAGTCCATCAGATGAAAATCTCTCTTGAAATGCACGTTTGGGTAACAAGATTTCCATTGTCGCTTAAGTCAGAAATTTGTCGCAATTATTAATCGTTATATCTGCCACATCCTCATCCGCTTCTGAAGTTACATGTGACAGTTCTGTTCATACAAATCGCATCATAATCGTAAGAATGGTAGTAATAATAACAATAATAATACATATAGGCCTGAATCCTGTACAATACAATACACAAAATCCATTATTAAGATATTGCTTTTGGAGACATTTTCCCGTCTGTGTATATACATTGCTTGGCACTATACAAATTTATTTCATTATGTTGTCATTTACTTTTTTAGTTTTTTCACTGAAGGTGTGGAAATACTTTGCTGTCATGGCTGATGTATTGGGGGCAAAAAAACTCATTACAAGTTTATAAACATTCTCCATGGCAACCTGAAAGGTCTTAAAAACAGAAAGAGAAGAAAACAACACCAAAACCTCGAACCACCCGCAACCTGTTCCCACCCCTGTACAAGTCACACACAAAAAATGACATCACATGATACAATACGTTCTTGTGATCATGATTTTCACTGTTTATGAACTGCCATCAAGCCCTTAATTGTTTCCTCTTTCATATTTATATAACCAGACAGGGCTCACACACGCTCGCACACACACACGCACACCATAAAGAATCACACGCTACCATAAACAAGAGCTCACGATGATGACATTCTAAGGCGCCTCCTCTTCTAAAATTTTTTTAGAGCTGGTGAATTAAATACTTTTAAAAAAGGGCGGGGCTGGCAGCCACCCTAGCCAATCACAATGCCCACGATAACAGAAGCGAAACATTCCAGCCCAATCCCAAAGACCCGGGCTCACACATACGGATACCTCCATCGTGCTCTGTTCCTAATGTAATTACAGTATAACAGAAACCAAAAAAAGAAGTTTATATACTCGTTTTGCTTTATCATACAGCGTTAATCAATACTGTGTGAGTGTTAGTGTGTCTCATCCGTACATCTCCAGGAGCGAATGATCTCCATGTTGTTAAAAGTGCAGTTAGCCGACGTTCTCTCAATCATCTCCTCTCAGTCCACAGGCAGTGTGTGTGCGCTACACTGCGCCTCCTATGACGCTTCTGTATCTGTTTATTTCCTCGTTTTTCTAGGGTTAAACTCAAGTCTTCTCTGCTACAGGCCACAAGGGGGCTCCGATCTCATGTACACCGAAACGTGTCTGACCCTCGACGGCCGAACGTACCAAATGCTTCCTTATAAAACGCAGAGCCAACGCTCAGTCATGGAATTTTTGGTTGACAAAGGTCAACAGTAAAGTTCATTTGCGATAATTCGTTTATCCATCAGTTAAAACTTTCCTATGTCTGACACTGGAGTCTTAGCAGCGCCCTTTTTAAACGCATCACTGTGACTAATTCACTTGCATGTCCTCATTGTATGAGGCCAGGGCTGGTCTAAAGGACATTATATGAACGGGAGAGAGTCTGTCACTTCCCTTCACTGTTTTCCCCCGTCAGGTGTTGTCCACCTCTGCTCCTCTATATCTGTTATCCTCTTCTTCTGTTCTGCAAGCACGCTCAGCAGAAAGTGTCATCTGCTTTACTTCCTGCAAACAAATTCACTTAACCCAAGCGTCCGTCTGCGGAGACGACGACCAGAGCCTTCTTCCAGAAGATATGTCACATCTATTGCTGCAGGAGAGATGGAAAGAAAGACATTACTACATTTCTCAGTGATGTAAGGTGTATGCACGAATTGTTAGTCACTGCTTGTGTCACATAGTCTGTTTGTTATCTCGAGGGTGGAGCAATGAAGGGAGGGGTGTGTTTGTTTCAGTGTTGCTTTTAAATATTAACAGCACTTTTCAGAATTCACTTTTAATACCAGAATTTTAGTACCAGCAACTCCATTTTCAGAGTTACATTTGAAGTCGCTGTGATTTTGACAGGTAAGATGCGTTCTTGGTAAATCATTTCCTAAAACAGTCCTATCCTAAACCCTACCCATTACCCAAACCCTAATCATAACAGGTCACTATAATCAGTTGTAACTTAGTGCTCAATCATGTCACAACTAGGTCAAGTTAAGCATGTAACATCGGGTTCAACGACCACTAAAGCAGTAACTTGTATTTTTGAATTTCCACACGGGCAACATTCATTCTTACCGTTTTTGCTCGGCGCTCGGTGCAGCAGGTCAAGCAGAATCTTGTTCAGTCGTTCCCTCTGTGCTTCTCTCCGTCCCAGGATAGATGGATGAAGAGGTGAAGAGGAGAGCGAGGACAAGGGCGGGGCATCCAGCACGTCTCCGCCTCCTCTCTCCCGGGAGCCTTCATCTATCTCCCTCCTGTCCTCCTCCTCTTCCTCCTCCTCCTGGTCTTCAGTTTCTCTGCCTGTCCTCCTGTCCTGTGAGCTGGACAGCTGTGGGATGGGAGTGCTTGTGTCCTCCTGAACAGTGTCCATCTCTTCCTCCACTCCTCTTCCTCCATCCTCTTCCCCGTCCCTGGAGAAGCCAACAGACAGCTGGTCACATGACACACTGGGGGAGGGCTCGTCGTCGCAGGCAGATACACCTTTGGGCCGCTCGCTCTTCCAGGCTGAGCGACCCCCATTCCGCTTGTAATTGTCCGGCACATAATGAGGCTATAGAGAGAAAACAGAGAGAAAACACTCAGTGTGGCACAAATTCTGTTGAAAGTGTATTAATATTAATAACAACTAAAATAACAGATCATGAGCAATTCTGATGTCATTTAGGTCACACAGTTAAGTGTTCAGTCCTGGAAAAGTGTCCACTCACTGAGAAATCTCTCTTAGGTGCGAGTCTCTTGGGAAAGTGGTTGAAGGCGTACGGTTTGGTGCACACTGGGTAACGGTTACGGTGGATCTTGTAGAAGAGATGTGCTGATTTATCCAGCCGGTAGTCACAGATATAAACATCCTGTTCCTTTACACCTTTCGGCCGACCTGAATCCAGCAGAGAAGCGAGTGTTAGTAAAGAGCGTGTTCCCTGGGAATCAAACCCAGAACCTTTTGCGTGGCGAACGAACGCAATACTATACCAGTTGAGATACAGGAACACAGTGCATTTTAGTGTGTACTTCAATTCATAAACACAAACTACACACTGAACGAAAACAGATAAAAGTTACACAATATATTATCTACTTTTTTAAAGAGAATCGATAAATGTGCTGTGTGTCTGTATATCTGCTGTGTTTGTGAATGTCTCACCCTTGCAGTAGGTATAGAGGTCCAGCACACAGCAGGTTCCCACCACAGCCTCCAGCGGTATGATCTCATACAGCGGCACACGAAACAGCTCATTATGATAGAAACGGCGAGAAGGCGAATGATGCGTCTCATGAGGACGGAAGTAATGATGGCCAAAGGCAAACCTCTCACCTCTGCAGACAGAAAAGACACCATCAGTCTCAGGGAATTTTTGTTGCGTTTAAATTCATGAGATGCGGCACTCAGGAACGGTTTTAAAAACAATACAGCTCTAAACAATCTTACTTTTCATTTTTCCAGAGTTTCTCAATACGGAAGATGTCGAGTTTGTCTCTGTTGATGTGAGACAAGAGACGGTACGACTGCCGCACCGGCTGGCCTTCTGGTGTTCGTCTGCTGTCTCTCATGAGGTACACACAGTCACCTGTGACAGATGAACATGAACAAACATACAGATGACGCAGATAGCAGTTAATGATTCTAAAAACATCATTTAAACACATTTGAACCAATACAAATAATACTATTTAAATATAATCCTAGTAACCATTTATTTTAAAACATTTCATTTGTCTCCAGTACAAACAAACACACATACCCTGATGCAATAGCAAGTCATCACGGAGGAGGCAGATGTAGTAAATGGATCCTGACTGGGCGTAGCTGGGCTGGGGCACCATCGGAACTTCCTGTTGGACAGGAAACGCATCAGAAACAAACAGGAAGAAAAACTCATCTTTCAAAAGGTCCAAACTCTCAGAATGACAGAAGAGTTGAGATCTCATTCCTGGCGTGCCCTTAAAATGTCATGATACGACAAGTCAGACAGATGGAAAGGTCTCATACCCTGTCCACCGGGCGAGCATCACACTGCTCACAGAGATAATGCTCCACCTCTGCCTCCAGCCGCATACAGTCACAGTGCTGCCACACCTGACAGAACAACAGTTTTCTTGTAAATGATACATTACTGATGGTACAAAATCAACACAAATCATACTGCCTGGATCATACTGCCTGCACAGCACCAGAAAACATCTGAATGTGTGCAGTTCTGCCATTCTGACCAAATTCCTACTGAAACAAGAAGTTGGGGTGGGACGCATCAAAGAGCTCATCCCCTTGTTTAAATAACCTACAGCTGTCAGTTAAATATTTTGCTACTTGCACTATAACATCTCATGTTTTTGGACAACATGAATGAGCGCAAATCATTTTCAGTTTTAACGAAAGAGAGACCTTATATTTTAAATGTATGTATTTGCTAAAGGTTAACGTTACAGAGAAAACTAACATAGCGATACACAAAGCTAACAGACGTGGACTAAAACCAACAAATGAAATCCATCAAATGATACTGCAAATATTTGCACGTCCTTGTAAAACAGAACCAAAACAGATCTAGAGCTTTAACTAAAAACCTTCTCTGTGTTCTGTTCTATGTATAATTTATGTGATTGTTTCCACCTGTTTGTTATCCACCAGACAATAATCTATCCGAACATTTCTCTTCAAAAATCCACATATCCTGATATCTTCCATGGTGTGTAGTATACTATAACCACTGCGTAGTTACTTCACTAGAACGTAACATTACACTAGAATTTAAATAAAGTATGAGTGTAAGTAATTGTATTTATGACAGTAATTCTAAATTTACACAAATTACCATTTAAAACCATTAATTGACATTTAAACACAATATCCTGTTCACCATGCATTTCTCGCATTGGATCATGAGCCCCTCGTCCTTGTACATGCCGCATATGCAGCGAATAACGTCATCATCTTTGTCGTGGCTGCCCCCTCCCTCATGATGATGGTGGGCGTGGTCTCTCTCTAGCGAATCAGAGCTGTCGGCCTCGCTGGCCGTCTCACCCACAATCTCGTCAATCTGGACAGCGGCCTCGTGACGTGCACCGTAGTACGCCTTACGTAACCGGCACACGTCGCGACCCGTAGCCGACTTCCTGCCATAATATTTCTGTAGAGAATAAGTACAAGAACAGGACAGATTTAAAAAAGTTAGGTAGGAATTTTGTCACATATATTGTTATTTTTTGTATTAATAAAGCTGCGGTCCGTAACTTTTGCCCCTCTACTGTAATCTCCGTTTGAAACATAAAATTGCATTTTTTTCAGACTTACTTTCTTAATGTGGAGGACAAGTTTAAATTCTAAACAACTGCTGTAAGAACAAGTTACAAACACTGCAGCATCTACAGTACATGTGATGCAGCTGAATCTTCTTTCTGACCCAACAGCTCAAATTATAAGTCATTATTATAAACTTACAGCTGTAAATCAAGGTAAGGTAAGGAGATTACTTGCTCCATGACTGATTTTTGTTTATTTTAACCAAAATATGTTTCTTGACATTTCGACTTGAAAAGCCCACAACAGAACTTACCTCAGCGTTGCGAAACACTTTAAGCATGTCCGTGTCAAAGGCCTCAACCGTTTTGTAGTGTCCGGTGAGGATCTGCTTCTCTATAGTACTGAGATCTAGAGGATCTGTGACCTTCTCATAGTACTGCATGTTCCTGGAGATGCAGAAGAACCCAACAGCACTTCACTGTGAAATCTCAAGCACTGGTGTGAAGAATGAAGTGATCTCTAACACACTGCGTTGTTATTGTGATTATAAATACGTCAGTTCATAAATACTGCGAGTCTATGACCTTCATGATTTAAGCCTCTACAGACCTCCACCTGCAACGTCTCGCTAAACTGTTTAAGTACTTTTCTAAACAGTCAGTATTATGAAATAAACACAACATATGACTCTCACCTCTTCCTGGATGGCAGGTTAAGCAGTGGAGCAGCAAGAGTCTGACCAGACGAATCTTGAAAGAACAACAAAAACGAATGATTATTTGAGGATGCAAGAGCACTGTAAAAATGATTTACATTTCATTTATTAAATGGCACATACAGTGTAAGAGTCCTTGTGTGAGTGAAGGTTCGGATTTACCTTTGTAGCTCATGATCATGTCACAGATCTCTTTGAAGATGTGTGCCAGGCGTGCGGTGCGTGTAACTTCTGTGTTCTCCTCAGCCGCGGCGAGTCTGCGCGTACGCACAGATCGTGAGGTCTGCAGCGCTGAGAACTGCGTCAAAAATACATCTGGAACAAAACACACGTCACGTAATGCTAATTGTACAAGATTTACCACCATAGTTCACAGAGTCAAAAAGAAATGACTAACTTGTATTTTTATTATCAGTCAACAGACACGACCCATGTGGCCACACCCACCTGATTTGATGTTGCCGTCATCACGGATGACTCCGCCCCAGCGCGTGTAGAGAGACAGGCCGCTGTTCTCTCGCTCTCTCTCACCCTCTCTTTTCAGAAGTTCCTGTTTCTCGCGCATCTTCTCCCAGTTTCGCAGCAGGAAAACTCGATGCTTCAGCACAAAGTTCCTGAATTAAGCAAGAAATGAGATCAGTGGAGCCCTTCACAGTTTTGCATGATAATTAGCCCAAGACGAGCTAAACTTTTTATAACAAGGTCTCTTCCTGGCTCTTTTGAAATAACTTTGTAGAAATCCGTAAAAATGCAAAGAGGATTATCCAATTATAACAGAGGTTATTTACATATAAAAGTCTTAAAGGTACAGTAGCGACAAAAGCCTGATTTATTCCAAGGGTGACAGAGAGATTAAGAAAAACTAAATTAAGCCTGTTTTAGTTATAAGAAACCTTTCTGGTTGTAAGACTAACTTTACATGTGTTCTGCTGTAAAACAAAAGTGTAAAAAATGACCCACTTTAAAACTTGTCACTTAGCAAATGAAGAGTATATGACGGATCGTACCTCTCTCTGTTAGACATGGGCTTCATTAGAAGGTGCTGGTAAAATTTGCTGCTGTCACTGGATTCTTCCTCCTTAGAGGGTCACAGAGAAAACAGTTCTGTAATTTAAAACCTTTGTATCGTCTCTTATTTCACAAGTAACAGATCTGCTCTGTGTCTCATACCCGTTTCTTCAGAGAATGCTTGGATTTGCGTTTCTCTTTCAGTCTCCCCAGCCTCCGGGCTCCGCCCCCTGACCCGCCCCCTTTCCCAGGCAGCCCGTTGATTCGCTGGCTCTTGCCACCAATGATGCCCCTGCAGCCCTCTGAGCCACACTTGCAGACTTGCTGCATAGCAACAAGAGAGAAACATTTTTCATTTGGCAAGAAATGAGAGAAAAACATTAAAGGTCTACAAGCAAAGCCAACACACACAGATAAACAAACAAACAAATGGTAATTTATAAGGAGGCAAAATGTTACTATTTGCAGGATTTTCTTTGCTTTGTGTCAAGAATGAAGTCAGTCCCTTTCTGCATTAACACTCACTTAGAAAAACTTCATCAACACGTCTGATTTAAACACGGATATAAATTAATTGCTTATAATTTACTGAATCCCACCACATACACGAGCATCCTCTATAAAACTCAGCTGTGTCAATTACATTTACATTTATGCATTTGGCAGATGTCTGATGTTCAGACTATACATTATACCCACAACCTTTGCTCTGCTGATGCTCTGCTCTACCAGCTGAGCTCCAGGATCACTCAGTATGTACATGCTGATGTCACTGCCAGCGTACCTGCTCTTCTGTGTTGAAGGAGTGGAAGTTATAGTCGTACGTCAGCTCTGTTCCACTGCTGATATCTTTCAGAGCAAACAGACCAATACGGTACACTCCATTCACTGACCTGAGAGAGAGACATACAGAAGAAGTGAGACAGAGAGAGGGGAGAGAGAGACATACAGAAGAAGTGAGACAGAGAGGAGAGAGAGACATACAGAAGAAGTGAGACAGAGAGAGGGGAGAGAGAGACATAGAGAAGAAGTGAGACAGAGAGAGGGAGAGAGAGACATACAGAAGAAGTGAGACAGAGAGAGGGGAGAGAGAGACATACAGAAGAAGTGAGACAGAGAGAGGGGAGAGACATACAGAAGAAGTGAGACAGAGAGAGGAGAGAGAGAGACAGAGAAGAAGTGAGACAGAGAGAGGGGAGAGAGAGACATACAGAAGAAGTGAGACAGAGAGAGGTGAGAGAGAGAGACAGAGAAGAAGTGAGACGGGGGGGAGAGAGAGAGACATAGAGAAGAAGAGAGACAGAGAGAGGGGAGAGAGAGACATACAGAAGAAGTGAGACAGAGAGAGGAGAGAGAGAGACAGAAAGAGGAGAGAGACATACGGAAGAAGTGAGGGGGGGAGAGAGAGAGACAAAGAAGAAGTGAGACAGAGAGAGGGGAGAGAGAGAGACAGAGAAGAAGTGAGACGGGGGGGAGAGAGAGAGACATAGAGAGGGAGAAGAGAGACAAAAGAGAGAGGGGAGAGAGAGACATAGAGAAGAAGAGAGACAGAGAGAGGGGAGAGAGAGACATACAGAAGAAGTGAGATGGGGGGAGAGAGAGAGACATAGAGAAGAAGAGAGACAGAGAGAGGAGAGAGACATACAGAAGAAGTGAGACGGGGGAGAGAGAGACAGGAAGAGAGGGGAGAGAGAGAGACAGGTGAGAGACAGGAAGACAGTATGAGCGAGGGAGAGGGATAGAAAGCAAAATTTCTGGCATAAACTCAACACACCCACTGTCAAACGTACAGACCTTATAAACCTGTAAGACAGACTCTAAATTCTGATTGGATGAGCCATGTTTGAAGAGGTTGTAAAATATCTGATATACACCTGTGACCACACATCATTTATTATATACAACACCACCTAGCAATGCCTTAGTAACCACACAGAACACCCTAGCAACCACATAACAACACTCTGGCAACAGCCCTCAACACCCTGTCAGTGTACCAGCTCCGTCTCTTCAGTTTCTCCTCAGGTTCTTCACATTGCAGAAGATTGTTAGAAATAAGCTTTGCGTCTTCTGTCATATTGCGTTTTTTTTACCATATTATAAATCACTGTGACATGAATGCTCTCTGTGTTATTGATTATTTTAATAAATTACAGCTACACTGTGTTATATGTCTGGACTGAAGCTGATAGCATGTTAAGCAACATTTCAGCATTGTGGACTTAATATTCATATTATACAACAGTGAGTCCCACACTTACAAATGAAGCATTATTGTAGAATGAGGCACGTTTTGGCACAGATGTGGGTGCGTATGTGTGTGTACTGAAATCCAGCCACTGGACAGAACAGCTGTGTCCCTCCAAACACAAGCTACAGATAATCACTCTTCTGTGACAAGATGGACGATCTGCCACCATGCAGCCAAAGTGTGTGTGTCTGTGTGTGTGAGAAAGGACAAGTCCAAAGAATCAGAGATGGGAGAGAACATTATCTCTAGACTGCTAACGTGTGTAATTGTGTTACGGTACCGAGCAGATGTTGGTCACTGACCTAAATCTCCAGATCACAACCCGGTCGGCGATGTGTGATCTTTTACATTCCGACTAATTAAACCAATTCATTATGAAACATTTGTCTCAACACCTGCTGTAGAACAGAAGAACATGATCATTCCCTCCATAGTTCACCCAGACAGGAGAATTCTTCCATCATTTACTCACCCTAATAACGGTAAATAACGGTTGCACCTACTGACTCCCATTGTACAGAGTATCTGTACAAATATCAAAATATCTTCTTTTGTGTTCCACAGAAGACAAAGTGAAAAAAAGTTAAAATTGTCATTTTTGGGTGAACTATTCCTTTAATTATTCTACATGACTATGGCTGGTTCAACCCCGCTGAACAGATGAGCTCAAACTGTTGGTGACCAGCAAGAAAACGGTCTTTTCATTAGGAATATTACAGCACTTTCTGATGTTCAAAACATTCACTGCTAACTCATTGTTTGTGGTTTGTCCCGCCTGACTTTGTCCTGTTAAAATGACCTATCTGTTAATGATCTCATTGCTAACTGATGGGATTTCACTGGCTGACATCATTAGTGATTTATCACTCACCACTTCTGCATCTCGCAGTTGGGCTCGCAGCTGTGGTTGACGAAACGTGCCTCGTTGCCCATGCGGTAGCTGTCGATAACCATGCCGCTGTCCAGATTCAAACAGTAGTGGCCGCTGTGAGAGAAGTACTGCTCCATCATGCGACTCCTAATGCAGAAAGAGGCTAGCTGAAGGTTTGTGCGAAATGGAGAGAACAAAATCGCCAGCTCAAACATATACGAGCAACTACAATAAAATTAGGAAACTAAACAAAAGATTTCCAAGTAAACAAAACAAATTTAAAATAGTAACAAGCAAAGTTTTAGTACAACTAAACAGTTTAGTACAATACAGCAGAAATATGTTTTCTTTGGCTTGGAAAAGGTTATATAAAGGTTATATGCATTCTACATTTACATTTTTTTGCAGACACTTTTATCCAAAGTGACTTACAGTGCTTTAAAGGTTATACATTTTTTTAACAGTACGTTAACTGGGAAGCGACCCACAACCTCTGCGCTGCTAACACAGTGCTCTACCAGTTGACATACAGGACTGATCCGGTAAAGCAGACGCCTGTGACACTAACCTGAACTCCTGTTCACTGACCACCTCTCCCAGGTACTCGATGATGAACTGGCCGGCACGCAGGGGCTCTTTGGTGCGGATACCCCAGCCCTTCCCCTCCGCCCGGAAGCGCTCGAGACACTGCACCCACTCGTGTTTTTGGATGTGCTGGTTATCACACTGATCTCCACACGGACATGTGCTCTGAGAACACTCGGCAAAGATCATCCTGATGAAGAGAAACGTGAGAAACTCACAAGATCTACTTTATGAATGCTCTTTGATGTAGGGTTGCTAAATTCTGGGAATTTTGAAAACTTATCAGGAATTTATGGGAATACATGGGAATTATGGTACCCAGATGAAAACAATTCATATGTTTCCAAATTTCCTATTCATTCCCATAAATTCACGTAATATTCCAACTCGAAATTTTCAAAGATTTTCCTGCTTTGAAATCTTACCAAGATGTAACTGTCTTACGGCTGGTACAATTTTAATGGCATGTAATCACACTTTTACCTGTTCAGGCAGTCGTCCTGACAGCCCTTCTCACTGGATTCTTCAGGGGGTCTGCAGTTACACGTGGTGGCTTCATAGCCAGACAGAGGCTTAACATCCACATAGACATCTAAGAGGGAAAACATGAATGTGTTACTTTTAAAGAAACAGTCCCCCAAAATTAAATTTGTTCACATAATCATTCACAATAACTCATGTTGCAAACATGACAAGTTAAATTTCAGTAAGTGCCTCAAATCAATAAAAAGACTTGCCGCTTTAACTGATGCATTTGTGTTCATTATGAAGCTTGAAAGCCTCAATCAGCATTCATTGCAATTGCATGGAAAACGTTGATTTCCATTCCACAGAAGAAAGTCAAACATGATTGGACTGACGCGAGAATGAGTAAACGATAACAAAATGTACATTTTTGGTGCACTATTTCTTTAAACATTTACAAACAAATGCACGCAAAGGCAATGTGTAAAAATAAAAACGGTGCAGTCACAAAGGAATCAACAAAAGTCCATGAACAAAAATGTTCAGCTTTACGGGTCATGGTTGAGCTTGTGAATAATGATCAAGCTGAGTGAAAATCTGCTTACTGGATCTGATCTTCTTGTACAGAGGGACATCGGGTCTCTTGTAGAGCTGAAAAAACAAGCACACATTTTCAGAAGAAAGATAATGCCTTTTCTAAACTCTTTGACTGTAGCCAGGCTACCAAACAACAATAACAAATGCAGCTGTCAACTCATGTCACTATGTGGTGGTAAACAGCTACCTGATCATGTTTCCAAAGCCACAGGATGTCATAAGGAAGCTGGAAATCAATGCGTTTCTGTCTCAAGTATTTCCCTGAACAAACACAGAAGATAAATCGTAGTTATTAATTCAATATCTTTGTCCCTTCACTTCAGGCAGCGCCACTGCAAACCTCAATCAAGTAATCACCTCATAACTCATAAACCATAACTAATCAGCCTAATAGCCCGTATATAACAAAGTGGTTAAGAATGACAAGTTGTACACCAACACAAATCAAGCATAAGAGGCAGACTCACCGACATGAATGGGGGCAGGAAGGAGGCCGTACTCATGTTCACCTGGATGGTATTCCAACTTCTCCTTCTTCAGCTGTAGCAGCTGACTGCGAGGACTGATGGGAAAACGGGAGAAATGCGCTTAAACATTATTTAACATTTAACAGAATAACTGTTCGTTTTGTTAATTATTCTAACATGTAACTTAAAGCTGCAACCTGTAACTTCAAAATCAACAAAAATCAGTTATTGAGCAAGTGCATAACAAATCAGAGCTCAAAATGGTCTCCTTACCTTACCACGATTCACAACTGTAAGTTTATAATATTATTAGCATCTAAGTGCTGTGTATGTAAAGCGAAGTACGTTAAGTAACCTGCAATTTCATGTTTCAAACAGAGGTGGCGACAGAGGCAGAAGTTACAGGTTGAAGCTTTAAATGTGGTTTATTGAACACTGACGTCCTCTATTATATTGCTGCTGTCAAAAAACAGTAAGTCACAGTAAGGCTGTTTATTAAAACGATTTTACTGCGGTTAAATCACAGTGATGCTAAGAATCACTGTTATACACCGGCTCATATGGTTTACTGTTTTAGCTGAATAGTTTGTGTTTTGTTTTTCTTACTCGTTGGTCTTGTACACGTCAGAATACAGCCCTGCCTTCTGGAACTTCTTTTTGGGTGGTCTAGCAGGTCTCTTCTCCCGCTGGCTGGTTATTTGTGCCTTTGGAGCCGGTTCCAGTGAAGTGGGGCCCGGACGTTCTGGAGAGGACTGGCCATTGGGTTTACCCTCTAATGCACTGCAAAGTAAAAACCAAAAACCAAAGTAAAAACCAAGTCTGCTGAGTTAAAAAATCTTTCAAGATAATGCAGCAAAGCTAGCCTTGGTGTCTATTGCCTACAGTGTTATCTTGTTAGTCAGCGACCTACCCATTACAGAAACTCATAAGTGAATGATAGGTATAGGTATATACCTATCTGTATAGGTAACAAGGCCGCCACACAAATTGCTCCGTTCATCTTACAGATGTAATGCAAGAATAGTCTCAACATTCTGTAAAGACACAGGATAGCATACCTCCGAAAACACTGCATTTCCTCCTGTCTCAGCCATCCCCTGGGTCCTTCTGTTCTAGCTTTGGGCATCATTTCTTCCTCTCTAGCCACCGACTGCTCCACCTCTTCTTCCTCTTCCTCTCTCTCCTCCTCTGCATCCTCCTCTTCCTCCTCACCTCCATCAGTCTCCCTGTCCCAGTGTTTCCTCTTGCGTCCCTTTTGCGCTGGTTCTGCACTACTGACTCAATGACGTCCACCACCGTGTCTCCGTCCCAGATCACTCCTCCTTTGTGCCGCTCAGGTGCCGTGTGGGTCTGCGGTTCAGACACCTGAGCTGGTGGTGGTGATGGGGGAGGCGAGGGCAGCGGGTACTTGCGGGGACGACCCGGACCTCGTTTCTTTACCACGTTGTTTCCTGTGCGCGCCTGCCTCTGAAGCTTTTTAGCCCGGAGGATCTTGTTGACATGGTGCAGGTTGTTTTTGGGAGGAGGTGGGGCTAACCGGTGAGCATGGCAGGAAGGTGAGGAGTCAAGGCAACACACCGGCTGGGAAGGGCTGGTCTGGCGGCTGGAGGGGCGAAAAGATGCCCCGCTACCAGGCTGGTCAACAGCGCAGTGAGAGTGGCATGAAGAAGAGTGAGAGAGAGACATTGGAGGGTGGAGGTGATGGTGGTGTCTATGAAGGAGACCCTCAGAACCCTCGAGGATGCGGGATTGGTTGCTTCGGTTCTGTGTGACAGGTGCATTTCCTATAAGACAACAAAAAAGAGAGTTTGATGAATGGTAACTAACAAAGTACAAGAAATTGTATGAACAAATAAAATTGTGACACATCCCTTTTGCTCTGTTCCAAAAGCTAGTGAGCTTCCTAGAAGGGCAGCAGTTCAAGGCATCACACTTATGTGTAATTCAATACAGAAATATTGATTTAAAATAATCCAGTGTTATAAATAATGATAATTATGTCTAATATCTTTATGCTTATTAGAGGAAGCTACAGTAATGTGACATGCTAAAGTAAAACCTATTTACAATCGATTAAAATGCTGTGGAGCACTATTGGTGTGGCGTACAGTTGCTGTCTATGTAGCACTGCATAACGCTCGCTTATGACATGATAACGTTACAGAAAGAAGCTGTCAATAAGAATGAATTTGAGAAACAGCTACAGTCGGGAAGTACTTGTATCTTGTAATTAACTATGCTAACATGACAAAACAAGAAACAGTTTGTGTGTGTTTGTGTGCAGAGTGAGTCTTCTGTCTTGTAGTGTGCAAATGGCCTCCGACAAAATCTCAAAGTCATCATGGTTAGTTCATTATCTTTATAAAAGGGAAAGTTTATTAGCAGATAAATACAGTTTAAGGACTGGGTCATCTTTTCTTAAGAAAAAACATTACACCACAATTTAAAATTCAATTTATTCATTTATCTCATCAACTCCTACTTGCCAAATTCTGCAGCAGCACAAAATAACCATCTTACAGATTCAGCAGAAAAACAGCGAGCCAGAAATGGTTCGTGTGGGCAGCCCTCATTAACTCTGTTGTCTCTATCATCCATTATGCCTTTAATTAACTTACTCTCAGTCTGACTCATTTTCAACACAGTCTCGTCTATTATGTTCTATTTATCTTAACTTCCCATCAGTCAAACCCATCGCTACACATCTTTCTATTCCATTGTGTTTTATTCTGCGTCCTTCTCAGCCATCTCAGATTTAGCATCTGCTGTTCTGTGAACCCAGCCTAAATTTCAAGACAGTCAGCCGTATATATTCTTAGTATATCTCAGTTTCAATTTATCTACTACCGCTTCACTCCAATCACATCTCATTCACTGCCTTAGTCTGATTGTTGTTTAACGTCCCATTTTACTCCTAGAACTCAATTCTCCTTTTACTTGTTTTTATCTGTTTCTCTTTATGGCTTTTGCTGCTACAAGGGGAGTTAATGGTGCGTTCGATGACCGTTGGATGACCTCGTGTCCTGAGCTCCAATCCGGGAATAAATACTAAACATTATCGTCTCACTCATCTCTGTGCATGAGTACCTATATACAAACACACAGTTCATCTGTCTCAAAATGACTCAAAACAGTGGCCCATTTTACCTGGTTCAGGTGCGCAATTGCAGGAAATTCACAAAAAAAAAAGGCCTACAGTTGCAAAAACATGGACACTAAAATCTAACAGATATTATGCCTTGGGGAACAATAGCAATGATGTTACAAAGCCATTTCTAATTTTCGTTTTGAAGTTGAAGGAAATGTGGGAGGTGTTTTGTAGATCTTTAACCACAAGCTTCACCTTCAACGATTTTTCTGGCAGGCACTTGGTTTGGTGACCTAACCATGAAATCAATACCAACACTGACAAGAAGCTCTGGAAACGAATCATAAATCTGCTGCGTGCGCTGCAGCAAGTGACGGCCAATAACATTTCAGTACGGAATTATGAAGGACACTGAGGTAAAGCCATATTTGGAGAATGGCTACACCTCACTGCAATCATTTCACAACCTTCACAATGTCAAACTAAATCTGGGTCACCTCAGCAAGCTCAAGCACACATCTGCATTTAACCGCCGGACAACAAAAGGTTTTAAAAATGCCAAAGACATTTTATGTGAAGTGGCCATGCTTATAATTTGCTGTGACTGATGAAGACCGGTTTCTTACAGTAAAAAAGTCAGTTACTACCAGTTAACAATTTTAAATTGTAAGAATGTTTCCAAGTAACAAAATGTTAAAAATGTTATTTTGAATGTTCTAGTAACGTTCAAAATGTACAGTAATTTAGACGTTGTACACACTATTGCTTGGTTATAAGAACATTATTCAAACTTTTTTAAAATTCTGTAACATTTTTACAATGTTCCACTAACAACTTTTGTAAGAATACCATTTTTAATATATATAATATATAATATTTAAAAGGTTCTGCTAACATAACTGCAAGAACTTTTTAGATCTCTAGACTCTGAGAACTTTTAGTGAACGTTAGGCAAATTTCTAAGAACATTTCCTGTTAGTGGGGTATTTATTAGCATTAGTCTATAAGATGTCTCACCCATCTCTCTCCTCTCTGCAGATGTGGAACGATCCCTTCTCATGGTCCGGTCCAACCGTGACATGCTGGAACTCTCTGGCGATCCTCCTTTTTTGCCCCGGCTCCCCTTAAGCGAGGTCCGAGTTAGTGCAGATGCAAACAGGTTGGTGTGGTGGCTAGTCTCCACCTCCTCAACAGGGGAAGTGACATCTTCCTCCTCACTCTCTGAGCACTCCACTGGATTTTGTGCATGTCCTTCAGAAAATGCAGCAGACCCAGAAAGTGACTGGTTTCTAGAGAGTTTAGGGTAATCAGTTTCAGAAGTTCCCATTCTAAACCAGGAGTCTACAGGGTGATGTCCCCGGCTCCCACTGGCCAAAGACAGCCGTGAAGGCCCAAGACAAGACATAGAGGCCTCCTTTCGCTTGTACCGCTCTGCAGAAGATGAGGATGAAGATGATGGGGAGTTGGCAGAAGCTGACTGTTTGTTAGCACTGGAATCAGCAGAGCCATCTCTGCCATACCGGCAGCGCTGCAGGGGCTCTACACTTCCTCGCTCCCCTCTTCCTGCCCCCAAGCCCTCACCTCCTCCACTTCTACCTCCTCCACTACCAACAACACCACCACCACCATCTTCGCCCTCCTCTTCTCCACAGCGTTCACGGTGCTTATGTCTATGCTTATGTTTGTGGTGCCAGCCAAAAGACAGCTCAGATGACATAGGAGGGTAGATTACTGAGGAACGACCCCCACCTAAATATTCCTGCCTAAGTAACTTATGCTTCTTCTTGTGAAATTTGGAGGGGTTAAGAAGAAGGTGGGATGGGTGATGATGATGGACATAAGTAGGAGCTGGAGGTGGAGGAAAGGAAGGTGGATGCACATGGTGGGATGGGCCAGAGTGGGGGGTCTGGTGGTGGGGGTAAAGGGCACTTGCTGGAGTATAACCACGATAGTAGCCAAGTCCCAGTGGGGCAGAAGAGTATGGGACACCATAAGAGGGGTGATAGAAACCTCCACTTGAGAGAGGAAAGCCTAACCCAGGTACAAAAGGTACTTCTGATATAGAGTCTCTGAGCTTAGGTGGCCGCCCTCTTTTCTTTTTAAGGTCAGGCTTACGAACATAATGAAGTGAATCACATGGGTAGGCTGGGTGAGGTGAATAATATCCACTAAAATTGATTCTGAAGATGGTGGGCAAGAGGTCTCTATGCAGATAGTGATGTGGTGCTGGATTGGTACCTGCTCCAAGTGCGCTGCTGGCTCTACCCAACCCAGACCCACGACCTGGGCCTGCAGCCCCAGTACCCAGACCCAAGCTGCTACCTAAACGAAGTGCAGGTGTGCGGTGAGCAATTCGAAATTCACTGAGACGTACACAAATTTCATCCAAATCAGCCAAGAAGTCTGGGTCTTGCCTTCGTGAACGCAGCTGCAAGAATTTCTTCTTACGCTTACGTTTTTGCCTTTTTAGTTTATCATAGCTAGGGCAGCCATGTCCACGACGTTTGCACTTGTGTTTGTGCTTCTCTTTATGTCCAACCAATGCAGAAGGTGGGGCAGCTGGGTGTGGTCTTCTTGAGTCAGGTGATGCCCTTGCTCCAATCGGGGAGGGTGTAGGTGAAGGATGTTCCAAAAGAACTGAAGACGAGTGCCTCCTTCTACCTCTGGAGAGTCCCATTCCTGCTCCTATGGCTGACCCCATTACACCAGGCATCAAGAGTCCACTTGCCATACCCTGTGGGACTCCTACACCAGCCAAACCAACGGCGCTACCTGCCTTTTCCCCACGGTCTGAGGTGCTGTTGTTATCCGTTCCAATGCCACTGTCACTGGGTACTGTCTCTTCACTGTGTGATTCACTGACTGGGGAAGGCGTGGCTTCCTTTAGCTCACTAAGAGGGGCAGGAGAGGTGGGCAATAGTGGTCTCGGAGGAGAAAACTTTCTATAATGGTAGTGCTGTCGGTAGTGGTGGTGGTGATGGTGGTAACCTCTGCAAGAGGACTTTTTTTGAGATGGATGTGTTATAGATGATGTGGGGCTTGCTATGGTGCGAGCTGAGGGGGCTGAAAATGTAGGTGGGGGAAATGAGAATGTGTGCTGGCCCTGATGAGAATGACTGCAATGTGGGTGGGATGAAAAGTGCACTGAGCCAGGTTCAACAAAGCTAGCATCACTGATGGGACTTTGGCCCCCACTTGACTGTGAGAGTGACGGGGAAGGGAACACCTGAGGTGGAGGTAAGTGGTGATGCTGGTTTTGTAAGGTCTGTGACTGGTGAAGATGGTGCGGGGAGGAAGTGTTTGGGGACAAGAATGGTTCTAGAGGGGGTGTAGGGGCACCTGTGGGGGGATTAGCTGACACTTTTGGTTTACGACCCCTCCTCTTACCCATGTATATTGTCCCCTTTTTGCTAACATTGATCTGAGGTCCTAATTTGCCCCCAAATGTAGCAGCAAGAGATGAAAGAGATTGTGTTGTATCCACAGGCCCTGACACCCCACTACTTTTAGTAACATCCTGCTCAGCTGTCCTGGAGCCTGACCCAAGCAGTATTTGGCTTAAAAACCTCTTTCGCTTTACAGTCTTCATTTTATTGATTTTGCCTATGATCGTTCTCATTATAAGCTGCCCATTGCCTTTATTACGAAAAGCTTTGTCATTGACTGAAGTATCCCCTGACTCAGGAGCAAGTGTTGGTGGCTGGGTTTCTTGTGGAAGGGTTGGAGGCAAGCGTTTGGGTCTTCCTCGTTTTCTTGGCATGGGTTTAGGTGGATTTAAGTCCACTTCAGGATGCAATACAGGAGGATCCTGCTCTTCTTTAGACTTGAGTATGGAGTACACCTTTGAGGGCCCCAGTTTGTTTGGAGGACGGCCACGTGCAGGTGCATCTAACCGAGGCATTTTGGACTTGGGCCGTCCCCTCTTCCTGGGTGGAGATTCAAAAAGTTGTGAAACTACAGGGGGCATACGATTTGGATTTGGAGGCCGTCCCACTGGCCGCCGAACAGGGGATGAGGGGACAAGCCCTGAGGGTACTGCTGTGGTGGACCTCTGATGGTTAGAATCTTCTTGAAATGGCCTCTGAGTGCGATTGGCCACTTTAGTCCAGCGAGGCCGTCGCCCTCTGCGCTTCTTAAGGGGCTTAGAATCCTGCTCGGCTGGGGATGCAGGTGATGCTGCCTCAGTGTCATCACATAGTGGTGGTGGGCTCCTGCCGGCACCAGGGGGGCTAGAGGGTGAAATAGTGCATTTGGTTGACTCAGCAGGACTTGGTACCCCACTAACACGATTCTCCTGATGGGGACTATGTTTGACTGGGCTTGAGCTTTTACCCCTCTCACTTCGAGGAACAGAAAACTTTTCCTTAGCATCCTGCCTTCCTGCTGTGGCTGGACTGGAGCTCTTACTTAAATCTCTAGGACTTTCCATGTCTCTGTCATGCTCTTTGACTTTCTCATTAAACTCTTCTATTTGAGAGGGGCTTGATCTAGGTCGTGAGGTCTGGGAGCTTTGCAAGCCAATTTGACAGGCTGTGTAGGAAGAGGATGAAGACGAGGAAAGAGAAGGTGAAGAAAGAGAAGGAGAGGAGGAAGAATGAGATGGGAAATGCCCAAGGCGAGACTGAGATTTCATTCCATTGATGGTACTGTTGTCATTGCTATCATTTGTGGTTGTTGCTAAGCGACTAATGTGAGACAGCATGGTACTAGTGGTGTTGGTTGTGCTGCTGCTGCTACTAGTTAACCCTTTTGAAAGTCCATCGGCTTCCTCTTTTCTACAGGTCCCAGATAATTTCTCCAGGATACTGTCTTTATTTTTGGAACCATAAGGACGACCTGGGGGCCGTGAAACAGGTGGGGGCGGAACAAGGTGCGTTGTCCTGGAGTAGGTGTTCCTGTTGGCCATAGCCCGTTCAGGGCGCTGAAGATTAGAAATCAAGGGTGGCGAGCTACTGTGTGCTGGAGCCGGTGATACCTTCCGGGCTTTTGGTTTTGGGCACTTTGAAGGCGGGCATGTTGCTATGAGCTGAGCCAGTTTCTCTGTGACAGTAGGGGACCCCCAAGCTGGCGTTCCTCTTTCTTGCTCCTTCTGCCCATCTGCATAATTGTACTGAGTTTTTAGAATTCCATCTGTTCTGGGTTCCTGTGGTGATGGTGCAGTGGGGGCCGTTGTTGGTGATGGTGTGACAGGGGCGGAGTTGGTTTGTGGAAGGTGGTTTTTCTTTCCAGAGGAGTGCGATTTACTTTCTGTCATGGGGCGATGAAGGTTGAGGGGTCTCTCTGAAGAGGCGACAGATTTTACTTCTGCCTTTCCCTCAGACTCGCAGGCAAGTTTTGAAGGTCCCTAAAAATGAAGAAAATATATATATGTATATGAGACACAACTCCATTGTAACATTTATTGCATAAAGTGGAAGAGAACACAAACCATAACAATATATTATCAATTGCTCTAAATTCTTTTCTAGCTGTAAACAAAATGTTATATTTATGACACCAAAATTTTCGTTCATTTTAAGATTAAGATGGAAACCCTTATTTCAAACTCATATCAAAAACATAAATGGACATAAAAAGTTATGGATGACAAGGATGGAAAACAAAAACAAGGATACAATTGATTAAATGACTGCGTACTCTGGGTCAGAACAAAAAGCACAGTTACAAAAAGGCTATGTTTGTAAACATTAGTTAATGCAATAGGTAATACGAAATTAAAATAAACAATACTTTTACATCATTTATTAATCTTGATAAACTCACATATAATGTTAATTCAACTAACGGTGTGATATAAATAAATGTATACGATAAACAAAATATTTCTAAATTACATTAACCTACATTAACAACCTTTTATGATTAAAAAGGTTGTTCATGCTGGTTATGGTACCTAAAACATTAACTAATGTAAATGAATTTAACCTTATTGTAAAGTGTTAAAGGAAGACAAAATAAAGTGTTTGACAGCATGTGTTTAGGTTTATCGGATGAAACCACACAAGCCTAATGAAAGGAAAGTGGAGTGAGAGGGTAATGTGAGAGCTTGTTTAGGCCTTTCAGTCATGGCACAGTTGGTTTGCCATTTTTAAACTGACACTGGAACAGCATGCTTGGTATTTAAACGTTTCTAGTATTTTTATTTACAATCTCTTAGACATTTACAAAAATGTGGCAAATGCATTTCAATGGGAATTTTTCCACCCTTTATTCAAACCTCATGTAATTTCAAAACGATATGAATTTTTATTTTCCATGGAACACAAAAGAAGATATTTTGAGAAATGTCTCAGTGGTTTTGTGGCTGTACAATGGAACTCAATGGGTGCCACTGTTGTTTGTTTACCAGTATTCATCAAAATATCTCTTTTTGTGTTGAAGGCACAATGAAGTTACACAGGTTTGGAATGACATGAGGGTGAGTAAATTGAAGTGGGTGAACTATCCCTTTAAAAGCAAGCTTACCCTTTTTGCAGGAGCACTTCCATTTGCAGGAGTAATTGGGCTGGTGGAAACAGGAGGTGGAAGAGAGGGTAAGGGTGATGTAGCAGGAGCGCCAGATGCCGGAGCTGCTCCTCGGTGGATAGCGGAGTCTTTCTGTCCATCTTTTGCACGAGTTGGGCTAGAAGTGTGGCTGCTTCCATCACTGGCTCCGCCCCCACGACTAACACGGCCTCCACCTCTGCCTCCACTGTGCCGTACGGTGGCTCGGAAGGCCGGCCGACAGACATAGTTCTCCAGGATCTTAGGAGGCTTCTTCATGCGTTTGGCCTGCAGGCCTATCTTGAGCTTGACGTTGCCCTCAGAGTAACTGGTTTCTTTGACTGAGAACTGTGGGGACTGCTGCTGCTGCTCGGTGGTTCCACTCTCCGTACCACAAGCATCCATCTGCAGCCCGTCTCTTGGTTTCTTTTTCTCCTCCTCATCGTCTCTCTTTTCCCCAACACCCTCTTTGGCATGTTCTGCTGGAGGGGCAGTGGCAGGGAGGGGGGGCGGCGTAGAGGCCCCCCCCTGTGTCCTCTGATCCATGGGTGATTTTGGAAACACGGGGGGTTTGAGTAGGACAGGTTGCTCTCAGGTGAAAGGAAAGAATTGCAACGGAGGGGAAGGGGGAGGGGGGTGGAGGTCTAGCAGTGTGTGGAAACAAATCCTTGAATCTTTGTGTTCAAACAGTATCGTTGCTTCTTAAATGCCCAGCCTTCTCACCTTCAAACTGTGGAGATAAAGACAGGGAAGAGGGTTGTTAAGACCAAATACAAATTAGCTACACTTCTGAGACAACTTTACTTTAATTATTAACACAGAATGGCCTTGCAAACATGGATCAATACGACCACAAATACGACTTTAAATGACTCACACTGAGAGCACAGAAAGGCTAGACCACTAAATGTATCACATATGGTTTTATATGTCATATATATATGTCATTGTGCAAAAATGCACAATATATATATATATATATATCCAAAAATGCACTGTCATTGTCTAACAGCAACTGTTATTAAAATGACTTCATTACCTAAACACTATAAACACATTTTTCTCCTACTGATATCTTGAATATATAGAATATATATAATATCTTGAATGATTTAGGCTTTTAAAATAAACGCCAGACTGTTTTACAATTGCATGGCTTTGCGTTGGTAAACATTTCATTTCGAGCATCATAAATTACCTCAACATAAGGATAAAACATAAGAATAACATACTATATAATAACCGAAAACATTGTTTAGACTTGACCCTTATTGAAAGAGAAACAACAGATCATTTCTTAGTTAAACTTAAATGTCATTCAGTTCACATCTGGCAGATCAAAACATCAATGACGAGAAACGCAAGATCTGCATCTGAAAGGATTTTTCAGTGTTCAAATGGCCTCCTGATTTTACCCCATTTCGCAGTGATACGTTTATAATAATGATTTATAATTTGTATGGTTGTGATTTCACGGGAAATATCCGTCTGTTTTTACAATATTGGTTGTGTTTTTTACCCAGCCATTTGGAACCTTGTCACCCAAATAACTCCACACGTAACCTGCAATTTTATCTTTCAAACAGAGATGAGGGTAGAGAGGCAAAAGTTACAGATTGCAGCTTTAACCATTCAATATTCAGCAGTTATAGGCAGTAAAGTTCATAAACAAATAACAATCTTTTTACAAACCGTTGCAATTAATCAAGTGGCTTTTCACAAAAATAACTTTAACTAGGATAATAAAAGGCACAGAATGTAAACTATGGAATGCAAAAACAATTGAGCAAAGTAACCTTACGCCCCCTGCACACCTCCAGACAAAAGGCCAGTGAGTAATTTAGTACCATGCAGACCACAGGTGCTTTCTGAGGGTCACCGAGTTATTGAGACAGACAGAGTCTCCAGTCACCGTCCCCAGCCCTTTTTATGACTGCCAGTCGGAAAAACACAGAATGCCAGAGAGTAAATAAACGACTGGGGATAAAAGAAAGAGAGACAGAAGAGAAAGGCCCACTGAGAGCAAAAGTTTACAGATTATACGAGTCCATTAGGAATGCCTAGGTCATCTCAAAAGTGCACATACTGCTGTTTGAACTCTCAGCCCGAGAAAAAGCTTGGGGTGCCATTTTACAGTATTGTTTCATTAGCGGCGGCCTTTTATATTGTACGAGTCGTCTTCTGTGAAATCACCACAACTATAAACCTCGCTCCAGAACTTGGAGTCCTGCCTTTCTTCCCTCCATTCTCGCTTCTCTGTGTTTACTATAATTACTCACCCCATTTCGTTTAAACGAGTCCAGTTTCACACGCCACAATTTAAAAACCACACCTCTCTCGTTCTGCCCAACCTTCCCTTTCACCCCATTCTGTCACACTCCTCTTCCTCGCTCATCCACTTTCTCTGTGACACTCACTTGGAATCTAGCAGTACAGCGGTCAAACTAGAGTCGCTGTGTTTATGCTAATCAAAAACACATTTTTGCTCCCTCCCTTCTTTATTTTCCTTGCCCGTCCCTCCGTTAGTGACAATCATTCCCCTATTTCCTCAGCGCTGTGGTTTGTACTCCACTTCTTGTTACTGTGTTATTCACTCTCTTGTGCCTCCTCTCTCCGAGATGCAAAAGTAAATAGTACCTTGTGTTGTAAAATGACTGCGAGATCAAGTCTGGAGGGAAAGCAGGACAAAGAACTGCTTGCAAATGGATCATCAAATGCTAAAACACTAACAGTTTTCTACCAATGCATTTGGCAGATGTTTTTACCCAATACATTTATCACAAGCTCATTTAAGCTATACGTTTTATCAGTACCTGTTTCTCCTGGGACTGAAGTCTATTACTAGTGCCATGTTCTACCAGTTAAGACAGAGGTACAAAATAAAGAGAAATTTCTTAGTCGGTACAAATGCAAAACTTTGTACATTGTGATTTTTCCTTCAGTTACATCACTTTTCTGTGCACAAAGCAAAGACGGGTTAGATGCCAAAGTAATCACTTCTTAGTGTAACATCGAAGTGAATCTATCAACAATCAAAAGATACCCAACAGAATCTGTGAAGGCATCTTCTCTACTTCTCCATCCACACTCCTTCAGCACCTGTTACTCACAACTCTTTAATCTGTGCTTGTTCTGGCAGGATAAAGATATAATTCAGTAAGGTGGTGTATTTAGACAGCTTTCATTATCTACTATAAAATTACATGCCCATTGTAAGCACTGAAAGCCACCACCTCCAGCTAGCCAAACACTTCAGGATGAACTGGGAATCACTGAGGGAGTTTAAGAGATTTAGTCCCTGGAAGTGACTAGATGACAAGAAAATAACCTGTGGCAATTTGCATCTTAAAGCAAATACAACTCAAAAACAACAGCAAAACATTTGCATCGCCTGCCTTTTCCCACTCCTGCTGCGTGAAGACTAAACTCAATGTAAGTCAGCATTTAAGATATGATACGATTATGTTTTATTAACACAGACTTATGCCAATGTTGGATCTATTACTGACAGTTACAGATCACAGCATTACAAACACAATATCAAACCATGCTGAAACTCTTCTCAGAACAAACTTTTCTAAGCTGTTCTGGGAACTGCTATTTTGCAAACCGGTGCCAACGTGCTTTTCAGAGTATAAATTCATTCGGTTTGTGTTTGTCAGATGCTCATGCCATCCTTACATCAATCAAGGCCACCTTGTTTGATATCTTGTTAAATAACGCAATGACATTTACACACTTTCAACGGTTGCTCATGCAGCTGCATCACGCACTCATTCATCCATCAGCTACACACGACGGTGTCCAACACAAGCGAAAAGCAGCACTGAGATCTGCCATTAATCTACACTATGAATCTACACCGTGAATCTACACCATGAATCTACAGTATGATCTACACTATGAATCTACACCGTTAATCTACACCATGAATCTACACCATTAATCTACACTATGAATCTACACTATGAATCTACACCGTGAATCTACACCATGAATCTACAGTATGATCTACACTATGAATCTACACCGTTAATCTACACCATGAATCTACACCATTAATCTACAGCAATAATCTACACTATGAATCTACAGTAATAATCTACACATGAACCTACACTGTTTATCTACACCGTGAATCTACAGTATGAATCTACAGTATGAATCTACAGTAATAATCTACACTATGAATCTACACTATGAATCTACAGTATGAATCTACACTGTTAATCTACAGTATGAATCTACAGTAATAATCTACACTGTTAATCTACACTGTTAATCTACAGTAATAATCTACACTATGAATCTACAGTATGAATCTACAGTGTTAATCTACACTATTAATCTACAGTAATAATCTACATTATTAATCTACAGTAATAATCTACAGTAATAATCTACACTATGAATCTACATTATGAATCTACAGTATTAATCTACAGTAATAATCTACAGTAATAATCTACATTATTAATCTACAGTAATAATCTACAGTAATAATCTACACTATGAATCTACATTATGAATCTACAGTATTAATCTACAGTAATAATCTACAGTAATAATCTACACTATGAATCTACATTATGAATCTACAGTATTAATCTACAGTAATAATCTACAGTAATAATCTACACTGTTAATCTACACTGTTAATCTACAGTAATAATCTACAGTAATAGAGTGTTTGGACAATCTTTGCACGCCGTCTGCAGTCGCGGCTGCGCAGTCAGACTGCGGCTTTGCTGGTTGCCTTGACAACAGGGTCAGAGGTCAAAGGTGGCTCGCAGGTCGCCTGCGCTGGCTCCAATGACAAACACGACCCCGACCCCGACGTTGTTGTGACGCTGCTTACGAGACGCTGCTTATGAGCAGCGTCGTGTGACGTCACTTCCTGCTTTAATGACGCGTCTGCTGAAAACGTCAAGCATCCGCTGTCGGGTCAGACATACGAAAGCACCGCGGTACTCACCTGGATCGGGGTCCGGACGGGAGCTCACATCATCGGGGCTGAAGATCACGTAACAGCATGGTCCCCTGGATGTTTCTCTCGAGATTGCTGATGTGCCCAAAACAGAAAGAAAGTCAGATGGATCGGAGGAAGAGGCAGTGCCCGACAAAGCCAATAACTACCCTTTACATTCGTGCATTAAACACATTTGTGGGTTAGTTATCTACCCGAAGGCGCGCTGGTCAACGTTTACGAGCCTAATCTAGTTAGCAAAGAGTAAAGCCCCGTTTTAACCAAAACCACAACACGGCGTGAGCCTAAATGTCAACAGCCCGGCGAAATGACCCGAAAACGGCGAGTTGTCAGCACATCCCGCTGGCATTGTGGTGCTGAACGACACACGTCCGTATCCGTGCCCACACGTACACACCGTCAGCGGCCATTCAACTCACACGTCCGTGTTTACCGCCCTCAAACGGGGCGATTCGTGCCACTAAACCCCCCGCTCGTCTCGTCTGATCTACCCGACAGCCGCATAGGCAGGTCCGGCCAGCTAACTAACTAACCCCGCGATCCGTCCACGGTCCCGGTCAACGCAACGTAGCAGCTGCTGCTGGTGCGGATCGGCTCAGCAAAGTGTTGCTTTCTCCACAAAAAACCCTCCGATTACACCAACGATCCCTTAAAACGACCCAAAGGAGCGGGATGTGAAACCCAAACGCTGTTCTGGACGAGCCCTGAGCGGGTTACTAAAAAACACGAACTGTCAACAAAATGGCGGCTGCTGCGTTGAATCAACAGAGGGACCCGAAATGGATCTCTCTCCCCGGTTCTCTCTCTCTCTCCCCGGTTCTCCCTCTCGATCGTTACCCGTGAGGTTCCGAGGCGTCGCCCGAATCCGGGTCCGCGGTACTACAGCTCGGGCGGGTCGGGACGGGCCTCCCTCGTTAATCGGGCCTCCATGTCTGCTCAGCCCGTATCGTTTCTGTCAGCACAACACGGGCATTCTCACACTCCGAGCGGGAGGGGAGGGAGCGAGAGCCGCGGAGAGCCAGCGGGGCGGGGGGGTCGGGGCAGGAGGGAGGGGGAGAGGGGCAGTTGTGGAGGGCAGATCTGAACACTTTCTCCTCCTCCGAGCTCGCACACTTTGAAACGGGACGCGTTTCGTTTTGGACGCCACAGTCGTGCGTTTATTATTGCATTACGAAACGACGTGTTTGTTTTGTTTGTGGCATGCATTTGTTAATGCAATAATAATACGGCAGCCTTGCATTTAATATTATTGCATTATTGTTTTTGTTTGTTTGTTTCTGGTTGTTTGTTTCTGGCATGCATTTGTTAATGCAATAATATTAAATGCAAGGCTGCCGTTTTATGATTGCATTAACAAATGCATGCCAGAAACATAAAAAACAATAATGCAATATTAAGTGCAGGGCTGCCGTATTATTATTGCATTAACAAATGCATGCCAGAAACAACATAAAAAAACAATAATGCAATATTAAATGCAAGGCTGCCGTATTATTGCATTGACTGGTCGTTTATTTCAGGTTGCAGGCTCTTGTTGCGGTTTACCCACCGTGAAACACTGAGACTCCCGTGGGAACTATAGCTGTGAGGCGGGTTGTGTAACTTTATAAGTGGGCAGAGTCCAGACCCAACAAACTGCTTTTTATTTGACCTTTTCTTCGCACCGACGTCCATTAAACCCTTGGCTCGAGCGTGCGGGAGGCGGGACTGCACGACACACACGGCGGCTCCGTTCTGCATCTGCCGCCGGTGTCAGTAGCTTCATACAACGTGAATTATTATTGTAGCGACGTGGAGAAACGTTTACTGCCCGTGATCGTGCCAGAATGAAAGGGTTTGACCTTGGCCAAACAGATGGAGAGTTCGGGTTTTTATTATTTTAATAAACTATAAACTGTTATTGATGACTGTTAGTCCACCAGTGATCCATGCACTCCCAGATCAACTCACAAACTACCCTGAAAACATTTATTTGTTCTTTTGGAAGTGCAATAAATGATGCATTTGTTTGTATGTGTATTTATTCACTTAACCTCCGGATTTCTTTGATTAAAGTGGTGGTGAACATTTAAAATGTGATAAATGATCAAATACTTAAAATGATGCTTAAGAACCAAACAGTGTTGTATGTGATTCATTTCTTTATAATGCATAATATATTTTATATTGTGTCTTTATTGTACATATTTGTTTTAGTTCATTCTTGTACACATTTAACTTTGACATTGTTTTAGTTAAATTGGTTGGGTGTACCATTAAAAACACCACAAAATATCATATTATCAATATTATATATCAATATTATATCAATATTATCATGAACTGAAGTGTCTTGGAAGACTAAACCATCCAAAGGAACAAAGATATCCATCAAAACACAAAAACATTCAGATACAATGTCACTTCAAAACAGAGATATAATAATGTACAGATCACAAGTTTCCCCTCATAGCATTCAATGAAACGATGACGTCACACAAGCTCGTATAGGAAGAATAAAGAAAAGAGGTGTTAACATTTCATATGCTTCACTGCAGATTTTGGGTTCAGACTTTGTGACGCCTTCAAAGTCTGAAACGTAAGACAGACGCCACATTAACAGGTGAGGTGAAAATGTGTTCAGTTTTTTGCTCTGAGAAAGCTATAAGGTAAACATGTCATAAAATATGTATATGTAACTTGAACCAACCCACCGAGAAAACTCTATCATCTAACTCAGTGGTTTCAGCTTTGGTTCTGGGGGCCTCCAAAGAGCCTGTGTTTATTCCAACCCGAATTGATGAAATGAATCCCCTGTTGGTACATTGTTGTGATTGTGTGAAGTGTGTCGGTTTTGGTTGGACGGCAGACATACTAGGTGGAAATCACTGAGGGAGTTGAGAGCGTCTGAAGACATTTTACTTCACAATTGTGATGAACATAAACTAACGCTGGTCAGACAGATTCTGATGTCTGTCTCTGTCTTTCAGAATAGGAGGTACATGTTTTAGGGCTCCAGGAAACAACAGCACATGGCTTCGCTCTGTGTCTATCTTTCTGCCCTGGATTGATCAGAATAATAAAAGCTAAAGAGTCTCACAGGTGTTGTGTTCCTCTATGGTCAGCGGTGAGGGATCGACTCTTAATGTGCACGCTGTTGTTGGAAACCATGGCCTTCACCATCCGGCATTACCGACAGACTGGACTGGTGTTGTGTTATTAACATGAAACATCACAAAGTGAGGGCAGACGAGCTAAAGTTTATATATCAGATACAGAGAATTTAACTAAACAAAGATAAACTACCTAAAAACAAACCTAGGAAACTTAAGCCCAGATTTACAGTCAAGCCTTAAATCCAGTCCTAGATTAAAATGCATGTTTGAGCTGTCTTAAATAAAAGCAGCTTGCACTGACACATCCTAAAATATATTTTGTCTCAAGATCACAACATCAGTAATGTTTCTTTCTAAAGCATGTTTATAAAAGCTACTTAAATGTAGTGAATGTAACTAAAGTCTCCTGGTTAATCTAGGCCCTGTCATTTATGGGTGAGATTACAATAGGCTCTGAATAGCAGTTTTTCCTCTGGGCACCACCAGAGGTCCTTTCTAACATTCCTAGTTTTAAGGAATTAAGGTTTGGTTGGCATGGTCCAGTTAGCACCTGCTGGTACACCATTCAGCCTGTGTAAAGCATTTTTTCTGCATGGAAGGCAATTCTGCATAGATTTCTGACCATTTTTGCAAGCAACATAAATTGCAAATATTACATTATATCACAGTAGGCTCATCACACTTTTTACCAACTATTTGTCTGTCTTCTGACATACACACGGATATAGACACTAATGAAAAAGTTGGTCTGCGTATGTTACATTCTAAAGCAAAACATGCCAGTGCCATTCCTGATTACGGTTTATAACCCAGGGTTAAATCCCCCTTCAAAATGACAAATGTGTATTGTTTTACCCAGGGTGAAAGACAGTAACCCAGATTTAACAGTGTAAAGTGTGAAAGCCCTAAAGTCTGTTTAGTTCAGATCTAGGGTCATTTTGAAGGACTCATAGCAGTTGTAGGCAGGGCACAGTACAGTTGGTGTGATAACAGGGGCGGCTGTTGGACAGATTCCCCTGCAGTATACTCCTCTACACACAGACCATTCTAGCCAACATGCTGAGAGACGGAGGGGAAATATACATGAACAAACAGGGAAAACAGGGAACAGTTGTCACGCGACACATGCTATAGTGAAATGCAAAGCTTGAGAAATTACGACTCAATAAACAAACATATTTATTCCAGGACTAAACACAAACACCAAGTCTAAGGAGCATATTCAAAAACTTTAATTAAAAAAAGAAAAACTAAAATGCAGTGGCACTTACGACATGAACATACAGCAGCAATATCACACCAATAAAGACAACCGAGTAATACTTTTGTTTTAGGCATACAGTTTAGACAACATTAGATTGAAATGACAAGAAATTAACGAACAAGAAATACAAATCACAACAAGAGAAATATGTTGGCCTCAGATAACTACACCATTCTCTGCTACCTCGTATACGAAAATGTTGTAGTTACATGGTGAGTTGAATTCATCTATTCCAAAGCTTCTGAAAGTACAATGTTATCATGTCTTAATGCATGAATGAAAAATTAGTTGTATCATCTTACAGAGGTTCATACAGTAGTTTAAGTTATAAAACATGCTCTTTCATAAATAAACATCTGTCATTAAGCACAAATCGATTCACCTTTAGATTCAATACAGTCAATCATGAATCTATAAAATATGATATGGGATTCATCTCTCACAATTACAAGAAACGATTGGCTGCGAAGTTAAACTTCACAGGTTCTAAGTAACCTAGAGTAATGAAGTCATTTTTTCTTGCCATATAAATCTATTTACACATCAAGAGCAAAGTTTAGTGGAATCGCAGTGAAATATGCCAGACAGCTGTAGTTTACATTTTACAAAAGCTGGAAAAGTGTTCAAGAATTTGAAGGACACCTGGAGTCTTAGATTTTCAAAATATTACAGTGATGTTCAGGTTTTTGGAGCACTTATCTGTTTTAATAACTGAAAAAAGAAATTGTGTATGTAATTGTGTAATCTCAAAATCAATCAATACTGAACGGTCTAATGCTCTGCAAGAAAAACAAGTAAAAACAGAAGAGATCTAATAATGCAGCATTACCGTTGAGTATAATTATCTTGATGTGCATGCAAGACGGGTCTAGGGTATGTGTGTATTGGTTTGGTCATGTCTAAGACTGCTCAAATAAGTCACTTTGTCTCAAAGCTGCATAAACAGTCGAGTTCCTCCACCTCACTTCTTCCCTCCGTCCAGCGCTCTACCGGGGCCCAGTGAAGGCACCCTGTGCTGCAGAGACAGTGGCACTGGTGGCTGCCTGCCGCACTGCCTGATTTGAAAGCACATCGGTGGCAAACTCTGCTTGGGCCTTTTCAAAGCTCGCTCCAGTCTGCCTGTACATAGAATGAACCTGATGTACAAGAAGCAAAATGGGTTTGTCAATGAACAGATCATGATAAATGAATCTAGTGTTTCGTGAATTAAGTAGGCCTACGACATCATTTTAAACCTGCCAGGTTGACTACAAAGACACTGAGAAAGTGTAAGGAGCTGAGAAAATCTTTAAAGACCTCAGTGGTGGAAATCAAGTTTATAATGTTGTTTACACGTCTATATGGTAATATTCTTTAAGACAAACCGTGTGCAAATTCATCAGTCAATGCTACTGCTGAGTATTTTCTCCTTAAAACGGCAGCTGACCAAACATAGCCTCAAAAACGCGGTTTGAAAACACCCCCTTTCGTTACCAATCACATCAACACCTAGACTGATTAATTTGCATATTCATGAATCGGCGTACACTAAACGAGGCAAGGGTGTAGAGTTATATTCAAGCTATCGTTTAAACATTTAAATGTCATTTTGATGATGAAAAATGAGTTTAAGGGAACAATTCCATGAAAAGTAATTAATAATTATTTCAAACTGAAAACGAGTCCAGTGTGATTTACCTTCTTGAGCAGCACGACGCCCATGGCGGCCTGAGCAGTGAAGAGCACAGAATTCAGCAGCATGATCACTCCCACTGCAGTGCTGCTCTTCAGAGCCGCCAAACTCACGATCCAGCCGCTGAACACACACAGCAGAGAAAGAGAGACATTCAGGCCAGTTTAAAGAGCATCATTAATGCGGCATCGGCTAAATGATAGCCACACCCACCAGAAGCCCCAGCCAGGAATTCCAATCGTCATGATAATGAAAACGATCAGCTGGGCGAAAAAGACGAAGAAGAACGCAAAGAAATTGAAGGAACTGTCGCTCCTGTTAAGAAACAGAAAGGACAGATTAAAATATAAATTAGTGCAATGCTATAAATAAACATTTGTGCTCTACAATATTGTGGTCCTTAGACATGACTGGCCCCTCCTTCAATAAAGTTAAAACTTGTAAATCCAATTGCTTAGAAAAGTGAAAGCTCACTTTTTCTCAACTAGCCACATAATTTGAATTATTTATCATTGTCCGTAGACATTTATTAACCCACTGAAGTTGTGTGGATTACTTTTATGATGAATGGATTTGCTTTTCGGGAACTTCAAAATCTCGGGCACCATTTACTGCCATTATATAGCTGGGAAGATCCAGGATATTATTTAATACAACTCTCAACTTTGGCTGAAAGATAAAAGTCATATACACAAAGTATGCCTTGAGGGTGATTATTTTATAGAAAAATTAAAATTTTTGGATGACTATTTATTTAAATATTAAAATTTAAAATTAATATGGCATCTGTCATGCCCTTAAATCTACTTAATGCTTTAAAATAATTACATTTGAGCACTACAGTTTAAATGTGTTTGCTAAAGCTGCCCTCATGGATACATAACACTTGAAACACCCCTAAGGTGCTCATCCATAATGGTACAAACCTGAATGCTTTGTACACAGGCCTGTACCAACAGATGAAGGAGCAGGGGGTGAAGAGGAGAACCCAGAGGATGGCAAGACCGAAACCAACTCCATTTCCGGTATCCACACAAAACAGAGCCAAGGACGAGAGGAGATTAAAGAGCAAAGTGCATGCTGTGACTGTAGAAGAGGAAAAAAGACAAGAAAGAGAGAGGACGAGAGGAACACGTGAAAATTGATGCAGTGCATTTATATGGTGAGTTTTGGAGCTGTCACACTCAGCAAAAACATTTGCTGATGTAAAATGAAATGAATACATTGATGTCAAAATAGTCAAATATTTGTCTGTTATTTGGCCGGGTGATTACAACAGTCCCAACACTGGATACTAAGATTTTCAGTTTAATAGATAAAAGTATAGAGAATAAATTAACTTAAGAAATGTTTGATGAACACTAACAAAAATTAATACTTTCATCTGCGAATGCTTTAATTCCAACATGTTCATCAGTTTAACAAGTTGACAATTTTACGCAGTATTCAAAAAAACGGCACAGATCATGTATACAGTGCTTCACCATTTAACCCGAAATATTCCTTTAATAGTCCTTCAGTAACATCCACACACACACTTACACATCCAGTAGTAGTACAGTGTGGTGACAGTGCGCTGGAAGTTTTGGCTGATCTCCACATGAATGTCCTGATAGAAACAGGGTCCCACCGGACAGAAGGAGGGCAGAGGGGGCCAGTTATTCTGACGAGCTTTAAGAGACACATGGAGACAATCAATCACATGCGCTGCATCACTCCATTGTCTGGTTCATTACCGCTGAGGTCTTAATCTACCTCCTCTAAAAATACCATTCATCCATCACTGTCATCTTTGAACTCTCTCTTTGTTTAATTTATCCCCATCCCTCTCATTCACCTCTCATCCATCTCCGCACCGTCATGGTAATCCTTACCAACAAATCGTCTTTGCTAAATAACCACTTCAGTTCTTCAGTAAACTTTTCTGCTTTATCTTTCTAAAATGGTTTTCTGTTCCTATTCTGTACAGATTTTTTAAAGGGACCGTTTATCCAACAAAGAAAATTCTTCCATCATTTACTCACTTTCATGTTATTCCAAACCTGTGTCACTTTTTTGCTTCTGAAGAACACAAAGAAGATATTTTGAAGTACACTGGTAAACAAACAACAGTGGCACACATTGACTTCTACGGTATGGACACAAAACCACCAAGACATTTCTCATAATATCTTCTTTTGTGTTCCACAGAAGATAAAAAGTCATACAGGTGTGAAATGACGTGAGGGTGAGTAAATGATAGAAGATTGGGTTTTTTTTGGATGAACGATCACTTTAACAGCATGTGATGTTACCTGCAGTGAATCTGTGAATTATTTGAATCAGTTTGAATCTGAACTGAATCACTCACAGGCTCCAGATCCAATCGCATGCGCATTTAGTTCTCGCTCTCGTCTTTCCAGCTCCTTTGCTTTTCTTTCGAGTTCCTCCTGCTTCCTTAACAGATCTGCTGTGGTGGCGTTGACTGCAGACTGCAACAGACAGCCCATAATATTAATACCATAGTAACTAAGCATTGCAATACAATATTACTTTGAATCAGAGTCAGACCAAACCTGTTAGGAGCATTTATAGTGTGAACAATTAATACTAATTCTGTGAACACTGTGTCAGTATATTACAGGACAGTAACAGACTATTATAAAACCGGCACCTGTGTTCCATAGGATCCATAATTCCGGGGTTCAGTGGGTGTGGTTCTGCTTGGTGGTGTCTGAGCAGGGGGCGGGGCAGAGGGAGATGTGGCGTCATAAGGGGGCGGAGGCTTCACAGGCCAAAAAGAAATGGAAAAAGGCACAACAATTAACAACAGTATAATATATAAAACAAATGTTTTTGATTTTCAAATGATTTTCAACCATTTCACTGATCCAGGACACTTAAAATTATAAATAATATACATAATATATAACACACCATAATATTCAAATGTGTGAGTGACATGACTGACATGACCAAACATCTCAGGTATGAGGAACAAAAACATGAATGTTCACAGAACTGTCTGAATGTGGCAAAGGTCTGAAAGTAAACTTTCATCACTTCACATAAACATCCAGCAGTGTGTAAAACTATTATGGAATTACAAGAACCTCTTGGACAGAACAAACACCCTCATAAACATACGAGCGTCTCCCTCTCTGTGATGCTTGTTCTACAATAACACAGTCCAGGACATATTTACCCCCACGGTGCTGTTGTCAAATGGGTTGTAAAGGTCCAGCGTGGCATAGCCAGTGTTACTGCTATGCTGAGTCACTGACGGATCCTGTGAACACAGAAACAAAAGCTTTCAGTTCATTTACAGATCATTAAAAAAACCTCAGATGAAAACATAAAGGCTACATATTCTAAATCTTAAAACATTAGCCTTTTCTCTGAGCCTGACGCTGAACCTCCGGCTGTTGCAGAATTCCTTCAAAACGTGACATAAATACTGATAGACTGTAACAACCCACATTACCAATCTAAAGTCTGGACCCACCTGTCAAACTGATTAACTTTTAATTTAAATGCATATGGCTATAAGATTAAACTAGTTTCGTAGGCAGATATAATCTTGGTCTACATGTACATGCATTACAGAACAAAAAGTATGATTTATCCTACTTGCCATCATTGTAAACTGTGAAACTAGTAATAATAAATACGTGGACCTGTGCAAACATGGCAGTGACTGGTAGTCTAGTCTAACTAAACCAACAAGTCCCGAATACCAAGCTGGTCTATATTTAGACCAGAAACCCACAAATCACAGACTAATGGAAACACACACAGTGTCACACATCTGTTGACTGTGACAACTTATGACACCCTCACAAGAGACTCAGGAAAGCTATTTAACTACAACTATTTATATAACTATAACTATTTATATAACTATAACTATTTATATAGCTGTAAACAACAACCAGTCCAGTGTGAGCAGCAGAAAATGACCTGAAACGGATTGTGATCGTCCGCTGGGTCGGGGAAGGTGGTGTATGTCGACATGTCGGTTCTGCTTTCAGTAAATGTGAGTTAAAGCGTGTTGACTCCTGATCACTTTATAACGTGTAAACGTAAACAAAGCAAACTGCGACCGGTTAACACTAGCTAGCTAACCCAACAACATTCAGATCAAACGGGCCTCCTCGTCAGCCGCTTGTATTTCCAGTCCTTCCTTTGTAGAGTTTCTCGTCTTTTTTCTGGCGTTGTGAATGTTTTTCTTTGGTAGTGCTGAGCAGCAACGCGATTTCGCTTCGATTTCACTCCGGCAGCGCTGCTGGATCTGATCCGGATTCACGTCACATGACAGGGGAGTGCCGGCCAAAGATTGTGAAACGAACAAGCTGTACCGCCTCTTACTGTGACTGGGGGAAACGACCGAATGTTGCGAGGGACTTGTTTTCAAGTTAGCGAACTTTAAAACGAAGAAGAAGAGTTTATGAGGCGGCTCATGTAAGGTTTAATAACCGATCTGACATGTAGTGTTTAATTGCGACCTTAGGCAGCGAATTAGGAGATGTCAGTCTTTCCTCAAAGCTGCCCGGAAGCGTTGCAAAGATAGCGCCGAGTGCGGAGACTTTCCTAAAGGCTCTTTGGTGCGACGTTTTGGAGTCGCGTGACGGCAAGGAACCAATGAGAGAGCGCTGCTGAGTCACATGACCGGAAAGAGTCTGCGATGACAAGCGGAGGAAAAGAAGGGTGTGTTTCAAATGAATGAGATTGTTTCATGATGTTTTACATCGTGCCCTGTCGCTTACATCCCTGTCGTATCTGAAACATACTGCGAAAGGAAAGCAGTACACTTGTTTAAAACCGTGCGTAGTTCACAGCTATAACCACTCGGTGTCACTGTTAACTCGAAACTGAGTCTCAAGGGCTGCATGTGATCGGAGGCAATTGTTGCTTCTTGCCCCTCTGGCCTTTAACTGGCTTAATATTGCGTGATTATTTGTAAAATATTGACATTTGATTTCAACTGTACCGTTCACAGAGAAACCATTTAATGTTTATGTCAGAGTTCATCTTTTGAGATACTAATGTGACACTCACTCCATCATTACCTCTGATTTTCTTTGGCATTTCCTCATACATCCATACATCCGCAACATTCAGCAGCCAATCAAGCAATGGCTGACCCATGACATCACTGCCTGTAGAATGAAGTCTCCCCTAGACGGTTGCCAGGGCAACAGCAGGGATGGAGGGAGCGTCAATGGACTGTGAGAGCTTGTGGGTTTGCTTGTGGGTCCACTACCAAATAAAGAATGGCAGAATTCAGGGTCTGGGTCTCAGACCCTTAATACCACCACAATAAGCTTTAACCACAGGGGGCCGGTGTTAAATGTATTGTGAAGACTTGATGCCCCTTTTCTAGGGTGCTTGTGATGTTGAACATGTTAATAAAGTGCACAGGGAACACAACAGGCATCACAGCAGATGTAAGTGTGCAAACTTTGGCATGTTCATGGAATTGCAAACTGAGCATAGACATACTGATGGAACAAATAAAACATTGATGCTGTCCAGACGAATGTCTCTGTGCTTCTCAGAAGCACATTTGATCCCAGTTTAAAGGCCGGTTAGTCTAAAGCTACAGAAGTACACAGAGAAAGATTCAGAAGGAAGACAGCCCTTCTCACGACTCGTGTTAACTCAGATGACATCAGGAGCAAAGGGAATACAACCTCCTTCAAAATATGAGAGGATTTTTCTCTCTAGCATCTGCTCACTCTTTCCATACCTCTCCCTCTTCCCTCTTGATGATGGCCAGGATTTGTTTTTCAAATATTGAGGTGCACTCATAACATACAAATGTATATAGTGGGTCGTTCAGAACGGAGAGTGTTTGTTTCAGGAGGGGGAAGTGAAAACAGACACAGGAAACTTTGAAGAGAGGGAATGAGGCAGAAAATGAGTGGAAAAGTGCAATGAATGAAAGTTTTATATAAAAACAAACATAGATGATGAGGATTTGTTATGTTTATTCCTCTAAACATAATTAAAAGAAAGTAATGTGAGTTTCATAGGTCCAGGTCTCTTAGCTTTAAAGTCATGTATGTTACTGTACTGTACATACACTAGCATGCTGACAGACTTCCTCCTGTGATCTCAACAGCTGGCTTGGAAAGACATTCACGCCTGTACAACACACACCAATGTGCAGAGAAATGAGAAGGTCATTTATTGGAACAAACATCAATAATAGTTTTTCTGTTATTCATTTCCTGTCTTTAATGAGCGTGTCCCAGCTAACAATTTTAGGTTGTAAGAATGTTTTGAAATACGTTTCCATTAAGTAATGTTTACAACATTAGTTGAAAGGGGTCGTGATTAACCTTTGGTTGCAGTTTTCATTATCTGGAGCAAACAGTTTAGCCTAATTACTTTGATGGATAGTTACAGAGGAAGGTCATACAACTTAATGCATAGATTTGATTATTGTATGAAATTATGCAGCATACAAGCATCTGCAGACATCAATGCATCTGGCAGACGCTTTAATCCACAGCATTTTAATAGATTTGTTAAAACTATCAGAAATACATGTTTAACTCCAATGATTGGGAATAAAACAAATTTACCAAAGCGCTTTTAACAGCTCCTTAATTTTTTTCTGAACTTTTCATTTCCCAAGATCCGGAAACGTTCGTTATATGTTTGACTGCTCAGAAATGTTTAATGTTTGTGTTTCTTTAATGTCAATAAAGCTGTTTTATCTGCGTGAGAAAATGATCCTGCTCTCACACAATCCTCCATTATGACTCCATCATCCAGCAGCTGAGCCGGAATTCATGCAGGGAAGAGAATGGCAGAAAAAGGAGGGGGACCATTTCTGCATAAAGAGTCAATTGAGAAGGACGATTTTGTGATAACAGCCATTGATGACTTTATTTTGTATTAAATAAAACTGACTTTAAGTTCAGTGTGTTTTGTCTCCACAAGCACTTTAATAGATGCCCATTGATAACTCTCACTCTCACTTAGAACAGTGTGGTGGTGTATATTATTATTATTATTATTATTATTATTATTATTATTCATCAAATGACCGCTGAAGTGAACTTTTAAAGCTTAACTGTGAACTGTATTTTTTTAATGTTAATTTTATTCTTTATTGTAAAGAAACAGCGGCACCCGGAGTGAGCCGGAACTGTTGATCAGATCAGCGGTTCCGCCCGAGCACGTCCGGCGGGCCACCCTCGTTTCGTCGCTCGGACCGTCATGGTGCACGACAGTACCGATCACACGTCTGATTGTGCCTCTTGTCTCATAACTTTGATGCTTACTTATAATACACGGATTTCGCCATCGGTTTGATCGTGTCTAGTAAGGGATGATGCGGAGATCATACATTTCACGTAATAAAGAGCCATCGCTGCCTTTCCCCCAGACGAAACAGGCATAAAAATCTACCATCATAATAATTTACCATCATAATAATCCACCATTATAATAATCTACCATCATAATAATCCACCATCATAATAATCTACCATCATAATAATCTACCATTATAATAATCTACCAATATAATAATCTACCATCATAATAATTTACCATCATAATAATCCACCATTATAATAATCTACCATCATAATAATCCACCATCATAATAATCTACCATCATAATAATCTACCATTATAATAATCTACCATCATAATAATCCACCATCATAATAGTCTACCATTATAAAAATCTACCATCATAATAATCCACCATCATAATAATCTACCATTATAATAATCTACCATCATAATAATCCACCATCATAATAATCTACCATCATAATAATCCACCATCATAATAATCTACCATTACAATAAACTACCATCATAATAATCTACCATCATAATAATCTACCATTAGAATAAACTACCATCATAATAATCTACCATCATTATAATCTACCATTAGAATAATCTACCATCATAATAATCTACCATTAGAATAATCTACCATCATAATAATCTACCATAATAATCTACCATCATAATAATCTACCATTAGAATAATCTACCATCATAATAATCTACCATCAGAATAATCTACCATCATAATAATCTACCATTAGAAAAATCTACCATCATAATAATCTACCATTAGAAAAATCTACCATCATAATAATCTACCATCATAATAATCTACCATTACAATAAACTACCATCATAATAATCTACCATCATAATAATCTACCATTAGAATAAACTACCATCATAATAATCTACCATCATTATAATCTACCATTAGAATAATCTACCATCATAATAATCTACCATTAGAATAATCTACCATCATAATAATCTACCATAATAATCTACCATCATAATAATCTACCATTAGAATAATCTACCATCAGAATAATCTACCATCAGAATAATCTACCATCATAATAATCTACCATTAGAATAATCTACCATCAGAATAATCTACCATAATAATCTACCATCATAATAATCTACCATTAGAATAAACTACCATCATAATAATCTACCATCATAATAATCTACCATCATAATAATCTACCATAATAATCTACCATAATAATCTACCATCATAATAATCTACCATTAGAATAAGATACCATCATAATAATCTACCATAATAATCTACCATCATAATAATCTACCATTATAATAGTGTAAATATAATATGTTGTTTCCTCTGTTATTAGAGAATAAGTCAGTCATATGCTACTGCTTGTACCAGTTAACACATTAATACATCTTAAAAACAAAGTCACAACGACCCAATATAAAGCTGTTTGTACGCTGTACAAATAACACTGTTTTAAAGTTGTTATATATATTTATTCACCTCATTTTACAAACAAGCAAAAGGTTTGGGTTGCTACGCTGTCCATCTATTCATTTTAAAACATTTAATTTATTTAAGAGAGTTGTCAGTAAGGTTTAAAGTAACTTTAGAGGGCGCAGTCGCACCTTTCATGGTGTGTTAAGTTTTACATATGATTATGTAATTTCATTGTTACAGGAAGCAGTTATTCGTTTAAAGGATGTTATTATGCATTACTTGTCATGTTTTTTGTTAAATTCATACTGCTCCACTATCCTATAATGTTATTGTATGTTTTATATTTTGAGATGTTGGAGTTACAGTCTCACATTCTCTGCAGAGTGCTGTCCTCAGATGGGATAACTGAATTGGTGAAAAGAAACAGATACTACGAGAAACCCTGTCAGAAGAGGCAGAGAGAAAACTACGAGAACTGTAAGAGAATCTACCATGCTGAGATGGCCCAAAAGATAGCTTTCGTATCAAGAACACACAGACAAGATCCATGGCTTGGATGTTAAAATGATCATGAGGTGAATTGGAGTGATGGAAACGTGGAGTTATGAACTGTGATCAGCTCCAGTGACACCTTCACAGACTTTTAATGATGAAGATCCAGAAACATGATTACATTCACAGGCAGAATGTCATGACAGTCTTGTGTTCTGTTAATAGCTTATTTATCTTCTGGACACTGTGAAACTGTTGACTTCATGTGTTAGCTATAAACTCTTGTATGTTCAATTAAACACTGTCAGTTCATAAGGGTTTCCATTCTGCATCATTTGATTAATATACAATAAATATAAAATTATTTCAACAGAATGCTTTTTAATTCTCCCTACTGTTTAAAGTAGATTAAATAGTTGGATTTTCAACAATAAAATATTTTTTTTAAGCAGTATCAAACAAATTCACCTGGGGTAACAGGTGTAAAACACTTTAAACCAAGTCATATATTAAACATTTTACAGCAGAAAAGAACTCCCTTTGCTAAACTTTCTATAGCACAAACGTGTAATTACTGAACTGTTCTTTCTTAACTGTAATGACAGGTACCTTTATGCAAAGAGGTCTCAGGCTATCTTAATAGTGTATCATAAAAGATACACACATCTGCCTTCAGCACTGAGTCTGAGTCAGTCTGCATCATTGTTGCCTGGCAGAGATTTTAGAAGACAGACTCTAAATACCAGACTTGTTCATATGTGACATATAAGTGCAAACAGCACAGAGGGAAATATAGCAGAGCGGAGATGAATACCTGCTCTTACTGGATATGCAAGAATAACATTTTTCAATAATAATAATAAAAAAACTGATGCCTCTGCCTTCATCACTGAAATCTCATCTGATATCCATAACTATCAAACGCATAACCAGTGATTTGCTATTTACTGCATCACAGCTGCTGTATTTGGTTGTAAGAAATACTCATGTGTGGTTACATGAGTGAGTCAAGCTGTTTCTGTTATGTAAAATATATGCACATGCTTGAAAACCCATTCCTAATTTATAAAAGGAGGCATTTAAAAACTGGAATATGTGTTTATTTTTAGGATAATCTCGCTCTTTCTGTGTTATCGTTCTTCAGTCGGCTGGGTGGGAAGAGGTTGAACTGCACAGTATTTGTGAAGAAACGCCTGCATTCCTGCACTGTGCTCAAGGCCTCAGTGTGTGTGATATATGTTACAGGGGGATGGGCTGTGCGGCTTTAGCTTCGGACGGTGCCTCTGCCCTAAGCATACAGACTGGAACTTTCCATGAGGTCATGTTTATGTTTAAATCTAACCAGTGAAAATATAAGACATGTAACTCCTGTGAATAATGCAAAATGTAGCTTCGTCTGGGCTCACAGAAGCCTAGTTTACATATTAATTCACTTCAGGGCCAAAAGACTTGATCCCTCATTTGTTTAGTAACTTACTGTCATTATATATATATATATATATACAATAGTACATATATTGATATTATAATTAATAAAAAGACACACATATATGTATATATATTATAATTACTAGTGAATCAAAATAAAAATAAAATAGGTAAAAACATTGTGCATGTTGTACTGTACTCAAGCTGTACTGTTGTGTGACCTTTTGCTGTCTTAATGTATTTTCACAATAAACAATACGTTATTACAAAGTTACAGAAAATCATTGATTGGGAAAGTCTCACATCACTTCACATTGTTTATCAGTTAAATGAGAGTTTGGGTACAAACTGAGTTTAAGTGTTGCTGTTCTTCTGGTTTGGTTAATGTATACGCTGTGGTCTTCAGCAGCTCTCTTCAGTGCCTTTGGTGAAACTGCAGGATTAGATCGATGTTAGAAATAAATCACACCCGGGGACTGTTTGACGTGCCATAACTGCTGGCCACGGTCCTACATTGTGTGTTGACCTCTGAGTTTCTGATGAGCTACAGGTTGAGCCACACTGCGGGAAGTTAGAGGCAAAACCTGAAACAACTGACACGGTTTAAAGATTGTCAAACTGAGCTTTCGGATAAACATTTAACATGTCACATAATGCATCCCAGCAAAGCCCGAAACAGGGAAAACTATCACTGGGAACATAATTCCCTGGTATTTGTGCTGAGCTCAAGGATCAGTCATAAGCTCATTCATTTGGTTTGATTTTGTCTAGGTGAATATGGCCTAAGTTGAACTAACAAACGAGTTTACAGCTTTCAAAAGCAAAAAAACATGATCTAGATCAAATTAATGCATCACAGTGCAGAATGAAAGACTGTAAGCAGCATGGTGTACTAGTTAAACGACTACTAGTTAACTAGTTAACTAGTTAGTAGCTGCCCTGCCACACGAGGGACACGTGCATAAAGAGGGGCCGCAAACAGATGATATTGACCAATCAGGGCTCAGGCAATTTGGGATTGGTCACCCTGTTAGACCAATCAGAGAGCCGAACGGATCAACGAGCCAATGGGAGCGCGGTGTCGTTCTGGCTCGCGTCCAGCACGTGTAGCGCGTCACATGTCGCTCCTCGCCGTGAAGAGAAACGCGAGAGACGAGCAGCCGATCTCAGATCAGTTTAATCACGATACCGTGCATGAAAGCACGGTGTGCTGGGTGCTGACGTTGTGGTTCCGACCCAGAAAACGATCAACAACAACAACAACAACAACAACAACAACAACAACAACAACAACAACAACAAGGTAAGGGAACGTGATGCACGCGCACGCGCACTCCGTATGTCGCGTGTCATTGTTTTGTCGATCCCGTGCGATTAAATAAACGACAAACCGGATTTTAATCGCCCCAAAATTCAACATTCATTCACTTTTCAATGCCGTCTTGTTGTGTCCGAGATAGACTTTAACATGAATATTAAAACATACACAAAACAACGTCTTTAATGTGTCTGTAACAAACCTTCCTCACTGTCCAGCACTGTGTGTGTGTGTGTGTGTGTGTGTGTGTAGCACAAGCATTTGAACGACTATATTTTAATTTTTAAAGTGTGTGTGTGTGTGTGTGTGTGTGTGTGTAGCACAAGCATTTGAACGACTATATTTTAATTTTTAAAGTGTGTGTGTGTGTGTGTGTGTGGGGCACAAGCATTTGAACGACTATATTTTAATTTGTAAAGTGTGTGTGTGTGTTTGTGTAGCACAAGCATTTGAACTACTATTTTAATTTTTAAAGTGTGTGTGTGTATTTGTATTAATGAAAGCCTGATTTTGTTGTTGTTGTTTGAGTCACTAGAGAGCACTGTTTTGTCCAGCTCTCTTACTACCTTAATGTTGAAATGTCCACTGTGGCTGTGTTTCAAATCCTAGCTGCCTACCTAGACAGCATTCCTGGGACAGAATGTTCCTGTATCCCGCAGAATTCCTGCATTGATCACCATGACCGCAGCGCTCACTGTTCTGAGACCTGGCCTGTATGTTGACCTTTCACCTAGTTTACAGGACTGTGCTGTTCCTCATGGAGAGTCCCATTTTTAAACAGGATCATTCGTGTGACATCTCGGTGATCTTTCTGGCTTTGCAGTTCAGTGTGTTGAAATGTGTCTGAGATCAGACCTACGCTTTCCCACACTGTGTTGTGTTTGTTAGAGAAAAAGGTTTGTATTCACACTGCCCTCCACACGTTCACTCTTTTGTATGTTGCATTGTTTATGCTAGCTGTCTAACTGTTCTCTTGAGAAATCGCGTGCTACGATCGATTCACTTGAGCTAATGTTTCTTTAGCTGTAAACATCAAGCAAAGGCATCACTGGTTTTCTCTCTTCTCATTGGTCTCAGTAATGCCGTCATCAGGAGGTCCTTCCAAATGCCAAATGCAAGACTCTCACTCTTCCACCTCCAGCCTGCTGTACAGCGAGAGCGAGCCGACAGAAGATGAGTCTGACATGTTTTCCTCAGAGGGCGAGGGAACCAGAAGTCCACAATCATCTCTAGAGAGTGTAAACAAAAGGGCCGGTAGAGATGAGACTGAGCAAACAGAACATCCCTCAACATCTCCAGTTTACACTGATCAGAGCTCAGCATCAGCTAAAAGAATTCCTACTGAAGGAGACCTGAGGTTTGCAAGCAAAGTAAGTCTGGTTTGAAAATCTCCTCACTCTGAAGAAATACGTTCTGGTTCTTACTATGCAGCCTTGCAGTAATTCCTAACTAAAGGTATTTTCTACTGAAAATGTGCTTAAAGGCAGGGTAGGCAATTTGGAAGAAGCTAGCTTTGAAAGTATAAGATACCGCCCTCCATTCAGCATGCTCTCCAAAGCCACGCCTCCTTCAATAGTGCATGGAGGTATGAAATACCTAGTTTCACAGGAGATCCTATGCAGTGGACCAAATGCAATGATTGGATAAACATTTTATGGTCACAGATAATGTATTCTATATAAACGTTTTTACACCACTTTACTGACAAAAATGTTTTTGGAAAAGATCGACTACCCTGCCTGTTTGCTGATTTATTTTTATACCCTGTTGTCCATCTATGCGGTTAGATTAGTTTTAATGAAGCACACTTACAGTGCAGTTTTCTTTGTTCCAAACTATTTCAATACTGTTTCTCACTTTCATCTCATTGGAATTAAACAGGCTGTTTTTGCTGCAGTTAATTAACATCAAATTTGCATGTGAAATCATTTCTGATTTCCCCGTAGGTGTGTGCTGTTAATGTGAATGCGTGTGGTGACATGCGACTTTGTGATGCGTCACTTTTACAGCTTCTGGATCAGTGGTGTCAGACTCAGTTCCTGGAGGGCCCGTGTTCTACAAAGTTTACCTTCAACCCTAGTTAAACACCCGATCCAGCTAATCATGATATTCAGGATTACTAGAAACCTCCAGGCAGGTGCTGGAGCTAAACTCTGCAGGACGTTGGCCCTCCAGGAGCTTGACACGCCTGTTCTGGATGGTTTCACAGTTTTTGTGCCTGTCAGTCTATTGTGACTCTTTGTGTTTAAAATTTTCTGTGACCATCCTGTTTATAAATTGGTGCTTTTTTCTTAGTGTTCAGAACTGCGTGGGTATGTCAGACCTCTGCTGGAGCTGTTAAATGGACTGAAAACAGGGCGTTTTGAAAAAGGTAAGGTGTGGTTATGAATGGATATGATTTTCACACATTTCTGAATTTATTTCAGAATTGACCTTTTTTGCAGGGTTAAGCACATATCAGCGGAGTGTCGCAATAGACAGACTACGAAAGATTCTGGGAGTATTGCAAAAACCAGATCTTGGGTATTACATTTTAATAATGTCATTTAAAACTCTTCTCCATACATTTGTAAATTATATGTTTTGTGAATTATCTTCTTCTGTTGTTCCATCACAGGGAGAAGTATATGGGGACTCTTCTACAGCTGGAGGTGATGTTGAAGGTCTGGTTTCCTCAGGTGGTTCCTCAGCAGCGTGATGGATCTCCTTCATTCCACCGTCCCACGGCTGGCCAGCCACCACGCTGGAATCAAGACCAGCTACATATTCCTGTGAAGGTGAGAGACTGTTATGCAAAATTACAAACAGTCTTCAATCATAGAGGAAACAACACACAGTATTAAGAACCAAGAAGATGACTTTTGAACCAAATGTGTGTATAATCAATGCTGATTTTTATCTTGTGGAATATATGTAAATATCTGTTGTGAGACGTAGCTTATTCAGAGCAGTACTAAATAAAAAACAAAATGCATTTTTGTTGATCCTGTCTTTTTTGAAAAAGAAATCAGCTGAGGTTTAGTGTTGTTTAGGTGGGGGTTACTTCACCTTCACCATTGTTTACATAATTTTTGCTCTAAATATTATATTCTTTTTCTTTCAGAAACGCAGATTAAGTTTGTCAGACTCAGACTCACAAGGTTCTCCGAGCTGCAAACTTTATCATGAGGAGGAGCGAGGGCGGAGACTCAGTGATGCCGGATCGTGCCTCAGCAGCTCGGAAACCACATCTAGTGATCCTGAAGATGACAGCGCAGTGTGTGCAAATCAAAAGGAAGTGGCATCTGAACTCACAGAACACAGCCTCAACCCGTTACAGCACAAGACAGCCTCTTTAAACGACACCCCTGCACCCACAACAGGAAAACCGCCTCTGCTTGTAATTCCACCCATGGCCAGAGGGGGCAGCAGTGTGGGTATGCAGGACTGTTATGTGTCCTCCACAACTCCTACTTCCGACTCTCCCACAGACTTAAAGAATGATGAAAAAGATACAGTGTGTCCCATTGAAACACCAGGCCATAGTGAATCGGTGAAAGGGGAGGGACCAAAACAACAAGCTATCAGCAAATTTTATTGTACAAAGACGTCAAGCACATAATGTTATGTAATTACAATTAAGTAAATTTGAAGTAAACGTATCTGTACATTAGTAATGATATTACATAGATTATAGAAGCCTTTGAAAGACCAGAAAAGTGTCTTACAATACAAACTCAAGTTGTATATTGACAGTTTGAGCCGTAAAACATACACAGCTATAAAAAGCTCAACAACACTGCCTTCCATGATAACACAGGCTGCTATGTTATCTGTCGTATACATAATGAACATATAACCAGGAAGCCAGATGTAAGCAAAATGATTTTCTGCTGAAATGTTCTGAAGACTGACCTGCGACGTGATCGAAGTTTACCGTGATGTCTTGAACTTGAAAGAAAACTGTTCTGAACACAGGATAAAACAAAAAGGCATTCTACTGGATGTTTTTTTTTTATTAAGGCAGTTTTATTTATTGGACATCACTTGAAGACAGTGAATTCACTTAAACAGCCTTTAAAGAGTCAGGATTGTGGACTGTCCATTATCATAATGTAATGTTGTTTATTTATTCAGAGACTGAAGAGAGCTTGGAAAATCAAATGGTTATACAGATGTATAGTGTATTACTTTAAAAAACAGAGAGCAAATGGTAATTTTTTTAAACATTCTTGCCAAAAACAGTTTTGCACGTTTGTACTGTATTGCTTCCATGTTAAAATTCTGCAATATATAGTTTTGTTACAGTATCATAAGATTATTATTATCAAATCAGGGCACAGTTTGTCCATTTTCTTCACTTACAACTCACCTGGATTAATTTAGAGTTTGTGACATTTGTGAATCTTTGTAAATATTTACCAGTCTGTATAACTTACCTGTCTGAGTTAGTGATAAGTTTGTTGGGTGTCCCAGACTGTAGAGATAACACTGCAACAATATTACGAAAGTCTGTTTTTATTGAGTTATTTGCAAAATGTTATGGTGGAATATAGAATATTTTCTAACAGTAAAGAAACGTTTCTAGTAGAAAGGGCATGAGCAGTGAAAACTTTGAGGGAATATTGACTGAAACTTATGTAGAAGAGTAATATTGCAGCTGTATGAGGTGGATGATATGTGTACATTGTTGGAATCTCATAACAGAGATTTGTTTTAAAAGGGAAGAGTGCTTATGAGAATGTGTTGAAATCTGTCAAGAAAGTTTCATGTGACTGAAATATTAACGTGCATCTTTATTCGGATGTGTCAGCCATTGTAGCATCCTTTTTATGCTTTATCCAGCCTTTCATTCTCTTGTAATTTATGTCTGCTGTTGGATCAGAGTTCTTATGTTTTTTTTTAACTTGTTCCACTTATCATTAAATACATCATTAAAACTTTATGTTCTGCATTTTCATGTTCTGCGCAGGGTGTCTATATTGGTTTATTCATCTCATGAAAGCGCCCTTACAGTTTGATGTAACTAACAGCATGTCATCCCAGTCCCTTCACACACAGACGGTCAGGCTGCCTGCTGCCATGTCTGTCCCCTGCGGGACGTGTCTAATATCTACACAAACCCAAAGTGAGGATGATGGGGCGTGCAGGGAGTGAACTTCAGTGGGAGGCTGGATTTCAAATAAAAAAGGTCTGATTTTCATCCTTCAGGGTTTCACATGGAGAAGGTTCAGTGCATGTTTGCTTCGGTATATATCTGATTGTGTGTCTGTGTCTTTCTGAGCATGTTATTGTGTGCCTCTGCATTTATTGTGTTCAGCACAGAGACTTTCTGCACATTTGTAAGCTTGATTTGTAAACCTGTTGCGGTATTCGCGCATCAGCCTGTAGGGGGCAGCAGAGCGCAGCGCCGCATTCCCGGAAAAATGGCGGCTGGAAGCGCAGGTGCTAGCGGCCGCACCAGTGCCTCATCGCCGGCCTTGGAGTCCACTTTAGACCGTCGTTTCCAGACTGTAAGCAACACTATGGAGTCTATCCAGGGACTGTCCGTCTGGTGTGTCGAGAATAAGAAATATCACAGCGCGATCGTGCGCTACTGGATGAAGTGGCTGCGCAAATGTGAGTGTTAGCACGTTAGCCTGCTAATCCAAGCTCGTGTGTGATGGGAGAAATGTTACGGGTTAAATCTGCGTCCCCGGGGCTCCTAAGTGACCGTGTGTCCTATTGGGTGAAATAAGTGCCCCTGAGGTGGTTATTAACGGGTAGTTGTACTTCTTTGGTTAATTTGACAGCTGCCGTGGTTTGTTAGCAAGTTGCTAATCTGTCCTGAGGTCAGGACGCAGGGCGCGTCTCAAACCTGGCGAGCTGACTACCCAGACATCATTTTAGGGGTCATTGACGCCGTAGTTAGCAGCTGTTAAGGGTGCACAACAAGCGTTGAGTGATAAAGCAACGAAAGTGATGGAAAGTGATGGAAGATGTACAGCAGAAAGCATGCATCGGCTTTAAATGTGCAGGTAAGATGGATTGAGTGCCTGCTGTCGGTCCAGCCTCAGGATGTGGAGGAGGCTGATGGCTGTGTGATGCCTGCTTGTTGTATTTCAAGTGTGTGATATGGAAACTGATGAGCTGAAAGATGGATGTCACAAGAGGACTCTTTGATAACAACTGATCAGGATACAGTACATGTTGCTGCAGCTGAATTGGTGGAAATGCATTTAGCTGCTTTTGTTGGCATTTGTGTGTATTTGGCTGCTGTCGTGGCTTTCTGGAAATGCAGTGTTGTGCTTTCCTTGCTGGACTGAAGTGAGATTCAGTGGTTTAATGTGCAGCTCAGTTCAGAAGTTTGTAACTCTGTAATTGTGTTCAGCACTTTTCATGCCGTTGCCTCCCTGTGGTATACCGCTTCATTGTTTTTCTCACCTTGTCAGTGGCTTTGGATTAAAACGTCTGCTAAATGCCTAAATGTAAATTCAGTTTATTGAATTAGGATTGATGAGGAACACGTGGAATTTCATCCCTGCGGAGTAAATGTAGTTTTATCGGTTGCCTGGTCTTAAGTGATGTCCAGGCACAGATATTTGACTTAAATACGTGCTGCACTGTATGTTTAAACGCTGCTTTTTTTGGGAAAACAGTTTACATGCAGAGATAGAAGAATTTGCTCAGGTGTGCTCGAATAAGTCCAGAATGTTCTGCAAATTATTATTATTTTGTGTCGTTTGTCTTCAGATGTTGTATCATTGTTACGTCTTGGTCCTGGTCTCTTTATAATAGCTGTGTGAGAGCAATCTGCATGTATGTAATAATCTCTCATTCTTTCAAGTATTTTAAGAAGCCAAAAATGAGTAGATGTGAAGATTGGTAGATTTTTTTTTCATAGTTTTTAATGAGGACAATTGTTTGGCAACAGTTACTTTATAACTTTATTAATCCATGTGTTTAGACTTTCTTGTTTTAAGGTATTTTAATATGCTTAGTGTTGCATTGTAATATTATGATGTGTTTACTGCACAATGTTTTGCTGCATTATTATTGCATTGCATATTATGATGTAATTGCATTGTGAAGAGGTCAGAAACATGTTGTTAGATGCGATGTTTCAGTGAATGTTTTTGTTACCATGGAGTGCACTAGAGTAACAATGTGAAAATGTCAGTAGCTTTAAAACTGCTTTAGGGATGTTCATGTAGCTCAGGTGGTAGAGCGTTGTGTTAGCAGTGCAGAAAGCTGTGGGTTCGATTTCCAGGGAACACACATACTGATCAAATGTACAGCTTGTGTGAACTGTAAGTTGCTTTTGGATAAAAGTGGCTGCCAAATGACATGTAAATATAACGTAAATGCTTTTCTGGGCAAACATTTTGACAGAACACAGTTTAGAATAGATACAGTGAGACAGATATATTGTATCATATGTAAATATTTTAATATAAAGCTGCTGTTTTTGAGTCAGTGTGATTCACATTTACAAAATGAATGGGGCAGGGATGCAAAATTCTGGGAATTTTAAAAAGGTAACTGGACTTTATGGGAATGTATGGGAATTATGGCACACAAATGAAGATAAATCAAATGTCAAGGAAGAGAATGTTTAAATGTAAGTTTGTATATGATGCAGTTTGTAAAAATTTCCAGTTAATTCCCATGAATTCCTGTAATATTCCAGCTTGGAAGATTTCAGAGTTCCCCAGCTTTGCATCCCTAGAACTAAGCAACAGCTGAAAATATTGCTGTCTTAAAGACAGATTGTGTCCTGAGCTCAGATTTCCTGATCTGATGAATGTTCAAGTGATCTGGGTTATAAAATAAACAGTTTAAATAAGTTCAGAGTTGTTATTCTTCAGTTTCTGCCTAACACAAAGCTTTACAGCAACAACATGAAGTGTGAAATGTGTTAGCTGTGTAGCTGATGATTTATCGGCGTATTTTGTCACTCTCACGCTACCACAGGATGATGGGAAATGTAGTTTTGTCACATTCCTGTTTGTTCATAAATCGGCTACATGAGCAGTAGTATGAAATTAGCTGGTTTTTATCAACAGTACATAAAATGTGTATTAAATAAATTGTTTCATGCATATTTCCACCAATATTCTTTCATTGAGACACAACAAATCAAAAAGCTGTTGTGAATTATTCAATTTAAATCACATTTATTTGTATAGCGCTCTTCACAATACATATCAACTCAAGCTGCTTTAAAGAAAATGAAAGTTGTACATTGCCAAGTGTGTTACTAGACTGTTGTGTGTTATTATGACTTTAGTGCCATTCACATGCACTTGTCTTGTCATATATGATCTATAATAGTGTTGCTGAACAGTTTTATTATAAAACACTGATTGAGATCTCTGCTGTGGAATGGGGATAGGTAAGGAATTTGGTCATGTGATTATTTTGGCGGTAATACTGGTAGTACTGGGTTAGCCATCACCATTGAGCACAATTAATTATTTTAGCATATATAAATGGCATGTATAATTTAGCATGTATAAATGTGTGTGTTTTGTAACTGTAGACTAACAATACAACTCCAAAGACTGCACATATATAGATCGAAAAGAGAGTGAAAGGGACATATGTGAGGGTGGATACAACATTTTCTGTTCATTGTAGAGCACAGGGAGTTTTAATAAAGGAAATGACATCACTCGTGTGTAAATACATGATCTGAATTGAATTGTTATGAATTGTGTTACTGGAATACAGCAGTCTGATGTTTTAGCTGGATTTGTTCATGCGGTGGTACAGGCCTCCTGATACAGATGTGTCTGATGTTTTAACTGTCCCTTTTAAAGTGTATAATGTATAGCCTGAATGCACCGTAAGTCACTTTGGATAAAAGCAGCTGCCAAATGCATAAATGTGAATGTAATGTAAATGCTTCTGTGGTCAAACATGTGGACAGAACACAGTTTAGAACAGATGAAATGACTGTAAGACCCTTTATTTGAATGGGATATAACCTAATGATTTTTTCAGACTAAATAAGTGGGTTTAAGCAGTCTCACTTAACATTTGTCATGAATGCAATGATTGGATAAACATTTTATGGTTCTGTGCCTTTCACAGAAGATAAATATTGATATAAATATATTTAGATCTCTTCATTTAGTGATTGCTATCGGGATGTGAAGAGACTTTCAACCAGCATAACAAATGTTTCTAGAAAATCTCACCACCTGCCCTGCCTTGAAATCTTTAGTGATGTCTGTTGTAACCAATGTTTTGTGAAGTCCAGGTCATTGAAACTGAATCTAAATGATTTTGTGAAAATGAAAACACTGAAGGGTAAAAATTGCATGGTGGATCATTTTTAACCCAGTGCATCAAAGTGACTCGTCATTATTACTTGTAGCACAACCTTTGAGTTACATGTTCCTTATATTACAAATTACTCCAAATGTCCAAACATTTGTTCAGAATCTGGTCAGTGATTGATCAGATATTGAATTGGGGGCATTTGTAGCTTTTTCTGAAAGCAGTTGTTGAGCATTTGAACTTGTCGCTCACGTTAAGAAAATAACTCCACAAGCAAGTTGCAGTTTTATGTTTTGAACAGAGATGGCGATAGAGAGGCAAACGTTACAGATTGCAGCTTTAAGTGAAAAGTTAATTTTGTTTAATAAAACGTTTTTGTTTTTTCTAGCGGACTCGTCCCACAGACTCAATCTCTTCTATCTGGCTAATGATGTCATTCAAAACTGTAAAAGGAAAAATGCCATCGTGTACCGCACCACTTACGCCGACGTCCTGCCAGAAGCCGTCAAACTCATCTGGTAAGACCTTTCATTAACATGATTCTGATGAGGGTTGTGGAATTCTGAGAATTTTGGAAACTTAACAGGAATATATGGGAATTATGGCACACAGATAAAGACAAGTTGTATGTTGAGGAAGTTAATGTTTATTTTTATATTTGTACATGATACAGTTCGTAAAAATGATCAATAATTTGTAATTAGTTCTCTTTAATTCCCATAATATTCCATATGGAATATTTTGCAACCCTAATTGTGACCCTTGCCTTTTTAAACAAGTGTGGGCTTTTAAACAACATGGAGGCAGCTGTGGTCTGCTGTTTGTTCATCTGTAATGACATTGTAAACTGTTTGTGATAGTTGATAAACGGGGTTCAGTAGTGGTGCTGTAAAATACTGTGCTGGGTTTCATCACTGCAGCAGGTTGGTGCTCAGTAAGTCGGTGAAGTCTTGTCAGCAGCATGTGTGAGACGAGATCTCTGTGTAATGTGCTTGGAATACCATGATGCTCTTTCCAGTGCTGTTCCATAGGAAAATCATTTCTTCTAGAAAGGTCTTGTGTGAGTTCTTATAATGTTCACTACAATCTGAAACTAGCTGTAGCTAGTGAGAGAGTTGTTTCTTTTCCGTGAACCGAATGTTTCTAATGTGCTGTGGCCTAATTATGTAAAATTTGTGATCGTTCTGTTTTTTAATTGGGTGTTGTTAGGAGTGAGAAGATGCTGGTTTAGAGGTTGTTTAATGTTTTGTGCAGCTGGTGTTTCAGTGTCCAGTATTTGCATGGTTGTGTTTAAATGAGTGCTGTACTTGTTTGTCATGTCTTGTTTTTGCATTATATTGTATTTTATTCTAACAGAGCGCGCACAGCGTCCCTCAGCACTGACTGTCAGGTTTCAGATTTATTTAAGATGGAGTTTGCACGTTTGTTTTTAAAGTAATGAAGCATGTGTGACTCCTGTTTTGTGTAGTTTTGATTCATGCACAACATGGCATGTACTTTTAAACAGTTTGTGGATTGGTATATTTGCTCTTTAGTTTGTAAAACATTACTGTCGCGATTTGTTGATTGACGTCTGTGTGAAGTGTTGTGAGGAAATTGAAAGTGAAAATGACAAATAGGGGTGTGGCTTCTTTTTTCACTGGTAATTGATTGGCTATAGAAAAGGAGGCGTTTCAAAGCTTTCCATAGTTACAGTGGTGATAGGGATGAGAAGCAGCAGAAGATTACTGCATCACTGTCCAATTTCAGTCATATAGACAAAAGACCAGAGAGAGAAACTGCTGCTGATGTTGAAGTCTCTAACTTGTGTTGTACATGAAACAGATTGTTAAAGCTGCATTTATCATTCGGACAGGAAAAAACACTGAAAGCGCCATCAGTTTCTTTAAAAAAAAATCCTGCAAAAATATCTTATTTCATGAATGCCCATGTCATTCCAAACCCGCATTAATTCTGTGGAATACAAAATGAGAGTTTTTTGAAGAAAAACTGAAGGGAATTGTTTTCTCTTTGTTATGTTGTGACTGTATATATCGTGACCCAACTAACACAGGCTGTTTTGAGCAGGTATGCATAGTAAATGTTATTGTTCAAGAAGAGCAAGTTTGGTAATGCATACTCAGAATTTGTTCTCGGCTTTTAACTCTTCATTTATAAGTTTATAAGTTCATTTATAAGTAACCCGAACACTAACCATTAGGCCACAGTTGCCACAGTTTTTTCCTGCAACATGATGCGAGTTATTTATTTTATTATTTGAATTGTTATTTAATGTCTTAATGGATCCATGTTGTTATTATTAAATCATTAAATGTTTAAAAGGCATATTAAATGTCATTGAAATGTTCATTAAATAATTAAAGAGGTTATTAGACATTTTAAATGTTATTATTAAGTCCATTTCTCCAGGTGTGTGTGGTCACGGTTTGCAGTGTGTGTTCACTACTCGTGTCTCCTAATGTGTGTGCACTAACTGGACGGGTTAAATCCAGAGGACAGATTCTGAATATAGCTCACCACACTTGGCCTGCATGTCACTGAAGATTTAGACTTAATTCCCTGTTTCCTTTCAGTACCATGAAGGATTCTAAAGTGAGGAAAACAGTGGCGAGGATCCTAAACATCTGGGAAGAGAGAAACGTGTATTCGGAAGAGTTCATCCGTCAGCTGAAGAATGGTCTGCTTCACACAGAGGAACCAGTGAAAGGTTTGGTTTTCCTCTCGGTTAGCCGGAAGTACAGAACTTCTGGATTTAACCAATTAAATTTACCCCCAAATAAAAACTCAAACCATTGTGTTTTTTTTGCAAATAATTTTTTGTCAGAATTGCCAAATTTTATGCTTTTGAACTTCTTGTGATGTGATGAGATGTTCACCGATGTCCTTTCATTTTAAGTTTCAGCTGCTGTCAATTCCAGAGCAGCCCTTAAATCCAAGATTGTGGCTGAGTTTGTGGTAAATCTCTCTCATTTCCTCTTTAAATAATGCATATTCTGAATTCTCAGCAGAATGTCTCTTTATGCCATTTGAGTCAAGTAATGACATTACTCTAAATCTACATTTGTTTCTCTTTCTATAAAGCCCACAGCGTTTATCGAGCATGTGTCCAAGTACAGGAGCTCCATGGATGAGATTGAGTTCAGAGAGAAACAGCTGGCTGCCATGAGAGTGGACGTGTGCAGTACAGAAGCTCTGAAGAAACTGAAAGGTCCTTCAACAAATAAGCTTCATTACTCAGAAATCTGTAGTTGATGGACATGCAAATGTATCAGCTTCAGTATTCTTTCAGCTTCATGTTTTCAATCTTTCTGCATCTCACACTTCAGATAAGGCAGGAGGTAAAAGGTTCTCCAAAGATTTTGAGGACGGAAGTGCGAAGCTTCAGGAGTTTGTGTCCTTTCTGGATAAAGAGGTGAAGAAAGGCCCATCTCTGATGGAAGCTCTGGAGAATGCTGACATATTTTACGAGATGCAATATAAAGAGGTCAAGGTTGTTGCTAAAGTAAGTGTTTAGGAATTAAGTTCTGTTTCGCTGATGGTTTTTGCTGCTGTTCAACCAAATGAAACATTTCAGCTGAAAAACTTTGAGACAAAGCACTTTGTTTTGGTTCTTAAGACAATTATCAGTGCAAAAAAACAAAGCAAAACAAAGCTATTATTAAATCACCATTTATTGTAAATGTAATAGTTGCTTTTTTGAAATGAAATTGATGTGGTTTTGTTTTTGTGATATATGTGACCAACAAATGCAAATGTCCTCCAGGGGACATGACAAAATTAACATAAAATCTATTGGTTAAATACTCACTATAAGGTCCATCCCTAAATACAGTGCTTCTGGGTTTTAAAATTGTTACAGTTATTTTTATATTTACGAAATGTAATTGGAGCTAATTGCGTAACACCTTTTTGTATTTTACTTTTCCAGGCCTATGAGACATTTGCAAACCGAGTGTCGCACCTTAAGCGCAAACTCGACGCACTGAAGGCGATGTTACCCGATCCAAACCAATCCCCCGTCCCCTCCCCCACTGAAGACGCCCCGTCACCCACGGGCTCAGAGTCGCCCTTCCGTAACCTGGGTGAGATTGGCACCCCGGACCCAGAGCTGGATGGGCAGGAGATGGGGGAGGACATGATTGCTTTGGCTGATGCTCCCAGCCCCCTCTCATCTGTCGGGGGTTCCCCGAAGCCGAGCGCTCCTATGGGCTACAAAGACAACCGTGTTGTTCAGGATATGGAGCTCTCGGATGTGGAGGAGACTGAAACTCCAGCGATTATAGGTACGCCCCAGCCCCCTGGTTGAGAAAAACTGATATAAAACTTGTTAAACAGTTTAACAGGTTTTCTTTTTGAAGGTTAAGCTGTTTAACAGTTTTAGTGCTTCAGGTTTGTCTGCAGACCCGGATAGCATTCCTAACACGTTACACTCCTGATTTAATGCCTGTAACATTCAATTTTAGAAGGTAAAGTGGACAGTAGATTAAGCATGTACTTAATTGTTGAATTTTGTCTCTTGCAGTAGAGGAACGTGCCGTCCCTCCTGTTGTGTCCAAACTGCCGTCTGCCGCTCAGAATGTCACAGGAACATCACAAGCTAATGAGGGCCTGCAAACAAAGCAGGCCACGACCCCGACAATGAGCGTTCCCACGACAACACAGTCACTCCCAGGAAGCCTCGCTGGCATTGATCTGGGCAAGATCAGCTCCATCCTCAGCACCCTCACAAACGTTATGAAGAACTCAGGTGAGATGCTGTAGTTAGCATTGATTTTGTACAGCGCAGAATAACTGGTTTAAATTGCCTGTCAAAAGTGCATACTGGTCAGAGCTGTGTCCAAGTGGAGATCCATGGTGCTCTTGAAGGAGCTGAAGGTTTGAATCTGGTTTGTGTGTCAAACTAATTTCTACACTGTCTTCCCAGCTAACAGTTTTAGCTTGTAAGATTATTTCCTTAACATTTCCATTAAGAAGCAAAAACATTTAAAATGTTATTTTGAAAGTTCTAGGGATGTTCAAAACATCTTCTAGAGCTTGTGTTAATGCTATTGCTTGGTATAAAAACATTGTTCAACATTTGATCACATTTAAAATGTTCGACTACTTAAATGGAAGTTTTTCATATATGATGTTTAACATAAAAAAAGTTCTACTAACATTACTTCAAGGATGTGATAACTATGAGAACTTTTGGAAAACCTTAGCCAACATTCTAAGAACTCTCCCTGTGAGCTGGGTTATACCTCATTTTTCTGTCTCCTCTTTTCTGTTTGTCCAAATAAGTGCAAGGAGCAGAAATGTTTTTATTTTAATACAGAACATTGTTCAAACATTCCTTTGTTTTTGCAGCTGTAGGAGTTACTCCAGTTTCTCGGTCTTCACCGAGCGTACCATCCACTCCGAGCTCAACTCTGAAAACTCCCACAACGTCTGGTCCTCCAGCCAACCCACTGGCCAACCTCCTCACTCGTGTTGACATCAACCCCAACGCCCTGCTCAGTGCCCTGTCCAAAACACAACCCCACGGTGGTCTTCAGGGTGAGAATGGGGAAAGCAAGACGTTTATAATAACAATAAACAAGTCATGTTTAGAAACTTAAACTAATGATTGACTGAATGGTAACTAATGATTAAACAAATGGTAAACTGAATGATTGTAGTACGGTCATGTTATTTAAACTTTATAGACCTTCAACCTAGTTGAGGCTAAACACCGTACAATATAAAGATGTTAGTAAGGATGCATTAATGCTGGTTTGGGTTTAAATTAGACTCGTATACTAGTCTAAAATGCTCCAGGAAATGTCTTGTAAGAGTGGTTTTGTAAGCATGCCACCTGCGGACTGAAAATACTACATAGCTTTGCTAATGATTGTGTTAATGTTTTAATGTGTTTAAAGCTGCGTTCTGTAGCTTTTGCCTCTCTATCGCCATCTAAAAAAATTGTGGGTTACTTTACATAGATTGGCTATTTAAAATGAAGTCTATTTGACATTTCCTGGAAAATCGGAACAGCTGAAATTATAAATTACTATAAACGTACCGTTGTGAATCGGGGTGAAGGAGACCGTTTTAAACACTGATCTGTTATGTACTTGCTTAATAACTTGTCTTTGTTTTTAACTAAAAAAGGTTACAGATTGCAGCTTTAAATTGACATTACCGTTACAAAAAGTATTGCTAATCACATCCGGTATTTACAAAATAGTGTTGGTGCATTACTAGTTGTTACTTAAAATTAGGTATTAGTCAGTATTTGTCATTTTCTTTAATTCATCTGCTGACTCTTGCGTTCCTACCCCCTATCTTTCTCTTTCTATAATTTTTGCCCCAGGTCTGTCCTCTTTACTGAACAGCCCGGCTGCAAAGATCACTGCAACATCAATGTCAGATTCTGACAAGGCTTCCCTCACCCCACCCCCTACAACACATGCTCATGCATCTCCTAAAGTCACACCTTCTTCAGATACAGTACCACTGATCAGAGATCCTGCCCCTCAAGCGCACGTGGCTCCCAGGTCTTCAGAATCAGATAAAGATGAGAAAGAAAATTCCAGCTCCTCTCTCAACTCAAAAATTGATAACTTCCTCCAAGGGAACCCAGGAATCAGAGGTTTTAATTTGGGCTTCCCATCTGTCCTGCCGTGGCCCAAGGGAGCTGTTGACAGCCCCTTAGGAACTGCAGAGAACCTTGTAGGAACCCCTGTACGGGACGAGGCTGGTGCTACGCCCACTCAGGACGAAGTTATGGAAGTTCCCAGATCAGCGCTGTCAGTGTATCAGCAGTCAGTGTCTACAGATGCTACATCAACTCTTCCTCTTACATCTTGGCAAGAACAAAATGTTCAGTCTGATCCACAATTACAAACAAAGAAGGACTTCATAAACTCAGTGCCCTTTCTGGCAGAGGTGGAGGCTAAGCGCCAGCTATGCATTGAAACTGTGCTTTCCACTTCAAAGCCTAGCAACCAGCAACCTTCAGGCAACAATGCTGAAACAATTACAAGACCTGGTACAATACATCAAGAACCAAGACAAAACCCTCTAATCAGCAACATGGGACCAAATCTTGACCATGTATTGGCAAGCTCTGACGCATACGGAGCAGAGCCATACCACATCAACGAACCAAGACAAGATCTTGAACCAAACTTCTTCATCACGCCTCTCCCACCGATTCCAAAGCTCCCACCTCCACCTACAGACTTCATGGCTCCAGCATCATCTTCAAGAGCAAGTGGTCCAATGGAGGAACCTTTCAGTGAAGCAGAAGGTGGTGGTGTTGGTGACTCGTATATTCCAGAAAACTCTGGTTATGATGGTCATTTATCTCATGAGGTTCTAAACGAGGAGCCATTCCATCCACATGGAGATGGTCCGTCACATTTTGTTTCTGCAGAACACCATGTTCCTGAAGTCCCACCCAATGGTGCAGTGGATTACAACCATCATCGTCCAATAAGAGTTCATCTGCAGCATCCATCTAGCATGTCTCATCACCACATGGGGTCTCCAACTCCAGCAAGGGGCTACCATGAAGATTTAGACTCTCCTCAACCCGCATCTGATGATTCGTACTTTGACCCATATTACGACCATCCACCTCGAAGTCCATCTCCCCCGTATTATGACATGCATCCTGTTTCACCTCACACACATGAGTATTACCCTGAAAACATACCTCCTCGCTACCCAGTGCGGGGGGTTCCTCCTCATCTAGAGCCCAGGCCTCCACCTCCACACCATGTCCGTTCACCTCACCCTGGGCACTATCCACCTTCCAGGCCCCTTCGTCGGCCACCACCAGGCCCATTTAACCATCGGCCACCCTTCCCCAGGGGCAAGCGACCTGGCCCACCTTATGGAGGTCCTCCCAGAGGTGGTGGCCCCTTCTATCCTCCTAAAAGACCATACCTGCCTCCACGTTACTGAAGTAACTTTTGTTGCAATTCTTAGGGTCAGCTGCTGTTTAGTGCACGTGACTGAGCAAATGAGGTGACATAAAAGATCCCAGTGCTGTTAGATTGGCTTATTAGCCAGGCAAAGTTGCTTTGGACAGTAACATCAAGGATAAGATGTTAAATACCCTCACACGATCACAACAGAGAAATAGATCCATTTCAGCAACTGGATCACCAAATACCTGGCAAGATCTCTTCATCAAATTATGTGAGCAGGTCAAGGAGAAAGAGCGAATAAACTGTTGTAACAAGCAACCCTGGCAAGAGTCCGGGGGCATTGGAGTTGGAAAATAGAAGAAACCATCAGGCGAGGAATGCTGCTGGAATGAGATGGAATCTGAAGACAAAGGCAAAACAAGAGGTGGTTATTTTATTTCATTAATTCTTCTTTCATTTCTATAGATTTTGTGTCTAAATCTATGAAGTCGGATGTAAATAGTACAACAGTTTATCCTTTTCCTTTTGTGAGAATGCGTGTACACGTAACGTTTGGAAAGAACAGGTGTTTTGGATCAACATTTAATTAAGGCTGATAGGGAATTTTTTTTTTACTTTCAAGCTTTAGTGTTAATGAAGCTATATTGTTATGAAAAGCTGATAGTTTTGATTCACCACCTGCTGTTTTGTAAATGTAATTAGTTTACCCTTAGCAAGCATTATTGTCATCTTTAATCGGGAACAGCAGTGTAATTTTAACAATTTCGAGTTAAGACACTGAGGTCGAGGCCGTTTTTTGTCCACAATGGCAGAAGATCCAGAAGAACCGAAGTTCTTGAGGAGAATCATCATGGCCTCCTCAAGTTCTTTGAGGCTTTTACTGTACTGATTTAAATAAAGATGTTTGAAAAAATGGTGGGGGAGCACAGTCTCAACCATGATGTCATTGAGTCTTTTCATCTCAACTGCTTTTCACAGTTTTGCGCATACATCCTGTATTTACATCAATAAAATTTGATCAACGCATCATACGCAGAGATTTTATTGCAGTTAAATGGCTGAGACTTCGGCTGACTCTATATGACACATTTTGTCACCATGAAATAAATATTCTCCCATAATTTACCCTCAAGTCGTTCTATGTGTATGTGACTTTCTTCAGCTGAACATACAGTTACACTAAATAATACCCTGCCTAAATGATGCCAGCTAAATAATGCCAGTGAATGGTACCCAAGATTTTGAAGCTCCTAAACGCTTCCATCCATCATTAAAGCAGTCTGTACGACTCCAGTTGGTTAATAAATGTTTTCTGAAGTGAAATGATGCATTTATGAGAGAAAACAATATTTTACGCTTATTTAGTGATTGTTGTGTATATAATGTAAACAGATAATTTGGCAGCACATTGATAGCATTGAACGTCGAATTGCGTTAGTTCCCATGATGTTTCCCGTCACAGTGCATATGACGAATGTATTGATCACTTGGTATGCTTAAAATGTTAATCGTATTGTTTCACAAACATGTCAGTTCACTTCGGAAGACATTTATTAAACCACTGGAGTCATATGGATAACTTTCATGATGAAGAGATGCTCTTTTTGGAGCTGTAAAATCATGGGCACTATTCACTGCATTTACTACATTTAAAGCTGGGAAGAGCCAGGGTATTGTTTGATATAAATCCAATAGTGTTCAGCTAAAGAAAGCTGCATACACCTAGAATGGCATGAGGGTGAGTTAATTATGAGAGAACATTCATTTTTTTGGTGAACTCCTTTACTCTCAGTTGTTTCTCAATTGAAATATTTCTAAAAATACAAATCCAATGATGCGTGCGTAACAAGTGTATAGTAGTTTTAATTTATAAAAGTAACAAATATACTTAATATATAGTATAACAATACATCAGAGTTCTATAATTAGGCTTTTACTTGCGCACTGTTTTAGCTGTGTTGCTGTTGCCTGTCAAATGATATGTAAATACAGTTCAAATAAGATGCATCAGTTTTATCTGTCTCAGATAATGAGACTATATTAAGCGATCACTGCGCTCATGCTTCAGTTGTGACAAAACTATGAGAGACAAGGAATTTACATAAGAAACTGTGAGATAAGATAATGTTTAATGTCACTAACAACTTCATTTAGCTTTTATAATGATAAATCCAGCAAAGAAAATGAAATGTCCCATACAGACTCGAGCTCTGAAAGGTCGTGATGTAAATTTGCTTCATCCTTCAGCCAGCAAATCAGTTACAATCAAATATTTGCTCGCTAAAGGATGACACAATTAAAAATGAAAGATTTGACATTTTAAGTTCTGTAGGTTTTGATGTTTTTTTAAAAAACAAACGCAAAAAATGTTAAAAAAAAAGTTCTGGAGCAATAAAATAAAACGTTACAGGATGCCACACGAAAGTCCTTCCAGATAAAGAGAAAATGTTTTTTCAATGATCCCTTCACTAAGTGATTTAAAAACGGCCACATTATGAGTTACAATTGCGATACTCCCTCCAGAGTTCACTGGCTTGCTCTTCTGAGTGACCAGCGTATAGTGATGTGTCTCTATATACTCTCATATCCTGAAGCTATTAAATTTATCTTTAATTGAGGTTTCGAAAAAAGCTACAAAATTCAAAAATAATAAGGTAAAAGATACAAGAAAGAGAAAGATGAAGGCAGATCTGATAACGTAATCATTGTGAATGTGCCACCTGAGTACAAATGGCATTTACCTCAGACGATAATAGAGTTTTGGTTCAGTCTAGTGTTGAGCAAGCCTGCAGTTTAAGACCTTTAGCTGTCACTCAGGGCGTTTCTATGAGATTCATACTTCACTAAAGCACCTGCTTCAGAGAAGTCGCACGCTTGACCTCCTCACTGTTATGCACTGAAGCAGATGGAAGCTGAACTCATAGAAGCAGCTGTGAGTCAAGCAGACCCTAATTTAAGACCAATATTAATAATTAAATGTTAAAATTAGAAGAAGAAAAGAAGTGAGTTTTGAACACACTGCAAGTGGGCAGCACTGCTGCACTCAGGGAGCAATTGGGTTAAGATGTCCTGCTCAAGGACACCTCAGTTGTTTCTTGCCAGCCCTTAAATTTGAGCCCATGACCTTCGGGTTACAAGTCTGACTCTAACCATTAGGCCACAATATTGAGAACCTAAATCGCACATGGACCGATGTGATTTTGATAACATTAAGGTTTTAAATGAGCTGTAAGATGAAACTGAAACGACTGACCTACTTTTCCACAGATCATTTTCTGATGTTTTACAGGCTTTGATCATGCGTTTACAGACGTGTAATGGTCAAGTGGTAAAAATAATCACTGTTTCAAATGACATTTCAGAAATCTGTCTCTGTGCTCATCTCTATTAGCTCAATACTATATATTACAGTAATAAATTACTGCAGACCCGCTGTTTTAAATGAGGTTTCAGTATCGTTTAATCGATTAATTAGACGTCACCTCATTGGCTATAAAGTTTTGAGGACCGAAACGACGTGGTTCACAGTAACGTGTTATTGCTGCGGGTCTGATTGCTGACGTCACAGAACGCTTTAAGTGGCCCCGCCCCCGCCAGCCATGAGCGCGTGGACTTTGTTTACATTACCGCGCGGTGCGTTTGCTGAGTGTTTGCGCGCAACGTTCAGCGAAACGTTTCGTAAAGAACAAAACACGGGATTCAATACGTGAAATGCGACATAAAACATGCTTATGCAAAATATATACGTGCCGTCAGGGTTGGTAATCGGTGCGTTTGTTGATTTTATAACACTTAAGGAGTTAAGCACTCTCTTAAGGACATTTGGGTTATATAGTTATATGTTTAACATGGATTATATAGCTGTGTACCTGATACTAAATACATTCTGTGTAAAACAGGCGACTTGATAGCTTTATATATCAGTGTTTTAATAGCATCTGTATTTATCTGCTTTCTTTTCTCACGTCTCTTCTTGTTTTAAAGATTCCCTTCGTCTGCTCCATGTCTGCCAGCAACAGTGTGCCTGAGGGACGTCCAAGGTCCTTGTATCCCACCTGCTTGTGGAATAAGGTAAACCATGTCCTTCATCCGTAAGTAACTGAAGACAAAGCAGAAACGCTCATGTTAATGCTTTTCAAAACACTAGTGAATGTTTTGTGTTGCAGAGCAATGCATCTTTATCCTTTCAAAGCTACATAGTGATGGAGGTTTATTACATTTGTGTTGACGACGCTCAGATCACAAGAATAAACGTGCACCTGCACAAGTTTTCTGCAAATGCGTCCCTCAGGCCTGCTGCAGAAATGCAGATCAAAGCGAGATCTCTATCGCCCTCTGCTGGTGCACAGTGATGCTTTGGCTTTATTGCATGCTCTGCTTTATTGCTGTGAGAAAAGTGATTTCAGGTCTCAGGGGTGAGCTTGAGCTCGAGGACTCGCAAATATTTAATAGAGATGTTAATTTAATAGAGAAATATTTAATAGAGATGTTAATTTAATAGAGAAATATTTAATAGAGATGTTAATTTAATAGAGAAATATTTAATAGAGATGTTTCGAAGGTCTGATGAACAGACGGTGGAGTTAAAGCGCAGAAGGTTGCAGTGCTCTTAAAACAAAGTCACATGAAGCTCAAGTTATTATTCACAGCATTTGGTCTTTGGGTCACAAACAAACAGAGGTTTTGTTATTAAAAAACAATACATGCATATCCGGAGTGACCTTTACACCAGTTCACCTGAATAGAGATGATGGGGCTGATGTTGTATATTGTATATAATCTCATGTTTCATAGCTTTAAAGTGGAGCTATAGCCTACAGGCCTGATATCAGTATTATTTTGCATCCGGTTACTTAATGCAATACGGAGTCTCTCTGAAGAATTGGCACAAACATTGAGAGGAATTGTGTCTCACTCTTTGGCTGACACAAGGTCAGTGTTATAAATAACCAGCAGAGGTCGTCGTTAACTCAGCCGTCGAGTCATGGTGAACTCGTGATCTGTGGTTGTTTGGTTGTGTTCACACTGTGTGTGTTTTGTGTTTAAAGGTGGTGTTGGTCAAAATGAGTATTTAAATCGTATGTGTTTGGAGTCACTTGGAAAACTAGTGGAGGATTTCAGGGGTCGTAGCTGATGGTCCTCCAAACGCACAACTTCAACAATTATTGTCATACGTAAACAGAACGTATGGAGGTAATGCCGGCGCTGTCAACCCAAACAAATGTTGAAATAAATGAATGAAGTGAGATGCACAAGACATCACGTAGTGGATGTCGAGAAAACACGACGTGTGTCGATGTCGTTTCAGCACCGCGGCCAGAGCCCGACGAGAACAAAAGGCGGATCAGCGGCCCGGAGGCGGGGAGCGTGTGCATTTACCGTCACCCGCGAAAAACGAACATCCCGGTTAACGACCCCTAACGCTGTTTGCATCGACGTCCGTTTCCATTCATTAATACGTGTTTGTTTATTTGTTTGTTTGTTTGTTTGTCGTCGGTAAATTCACACATTTTCCTTGCTTCATCACCCCTGTGTCTTATGTATAACGCCGCTTCGGAAAAGCGTAACAAAGGACAGCCCACCAAGTGAGCGATGAGCGTTTGTTATTAATAAATCACATCATTAAGTAACCGCGGAAGTCTATAATAATCACGGCGGATCATCGCATCGTATTGGAAACGGAAGCCGTTTATTGACAGCCCCCGGTGGTTTTGCGCCCGCCCCGTTGTAGGAGGAAAATGCAGACGCTCCCTGCAGTCGAGCGAGCGTCACGGTTTCCACACCCCGCGGGAGGACGCGAGATGGACGGGAGGGGGACACCGGCTGTCGACGTCAAAAGCTGCGGGTTACACACACCGTGAACACCGTGATTTCTGGCGTTACCGAGCGTCGTCCTTCATCCGTAAGTGGAGCCTCAATTTCTGTGCGTGTGATTTCTAGTGAACGGGAGGCACTTGAGGGGACACGGAGACCGAACGTGACGATCCGGAGCTCAATGTGGCGTCCCGCGGTCCGTTTACCGAGAGGTTTCCTCACCCGTCGGTCATCACACGACAGTAAACAAACGTCCCCTTGAGATTAGCCAGACGGACGAGGACACGACACGAAATTCAGTCGTGAGATGACATCCATTTATATCGTGTTTGTTGAGTTAAGATGAGAAGTGTGTGTGTGTGATGTCGTGACAAAGAGACAACACGACTGAGCCACCGGTCTGCATTAAACAAAGAACTGATGGGGACATCCGGCAGTCTTTAAATGCATTTCATTTCATTGTGTTCCCTTGGCCTGTGCTGGATGGCCAGAGCTCGCAACACGAGTTTCTTTGTTCAATGCAGCATGTTTATTCTCTAGAAAAGCCTTTCCAGAGCCTAACTGATCACAGTTGTCATTGTGCTGTCTGAAGATGCCTGGTAACATTTGCTAATAAAAAGGCAGAAAACCTTTAACACGGTATAATGATAAACAGAGATATCTGCTTCACCTGCTGTATTGTGTTTTCCATATCCGTGTGCGATTTATGGATCCCTTCAGCATTGTGTCCTGTTTGTTAATGATATTCCAGCGTTACGTTGACATTTCTTCATGGTTTTCTGCAGCTGTTTGAGCTCAAACCGTTTCGCATGTCGATTCCAGGCAAACTTTATTTTGCAGGTCATTTTTCCTGTTTTGGGCATTCAAGTTACGTTTCTTCGAAGATAAAGGGCAACATGAAACTGTGTGAAAATATTTTGTTGTGTTGGGGTATTCGAAATAAAATCTCTCTCTAGTATGTGCATACTAAATTACAATGAGGGCTCTTCCTTTAGGAACCAAAGCCTAAATCTTGCTTAATTAATAAATTAAACCAACTCATTTGGTATCTTGAAAGCACTGCTGTTTCTGTTGGAAATCTAGTTTGTAGAAGTTATAACAGAGTCTGTTTGTTTCTTTATTGCTCTTTCTGTTCTTGACTCAGGGCCGTTACGTTCAGACCTTTCCGGCTCGAGCCGTGTTTATCATCGCCACTCTTACTCATCCGCCGAGCCGCTCTCCAGTGCTGAAAGACCGGGCGCAGCTGTCGCTCCGTTCCCTTTGGAAGCTGTCCTAATGAAGGAGGCCGACGCTATCAAGCTCTTCATTGGCCAGATCCCGCGGAATCTGGAGGAGAAGGACCTGAAGCCCATCTTCGAACAGTTTGGGAAGATCTATGAGCTCACGGTGATCAAGGACAAGTACACAGGGATGCACAAAGGTAATTAAAAGAGATTGACGTGGCTCTATTGAACAGTCTCGAGGGGAGATGGAGGCTAATAATGCTGGATGAGTTTTCCTGTCAGTACCTAAAGAGAAACGTGAGTCTGTGTTAAGACATCCAGTGTCTACTGAGGTCCTGTTCACAATCTCTTCTTTGACACCAGGCCATAAATATAACAGATTGTTTTTTGATCTTTGATGTATTTCTAGGAACTCAAAAACAGCTTTAAAGCTATTTGTGTTGCACAGCTTTTCACAACTTTCATCTGATGTTGCATTAATTTCCTTGTATACATTTTTTCTTTTTTTGGAATACAACATCAAATTGAAGTTTAAAGAGAAGAAACTGTGTAACACAAATAGCTTTAATGCTATTCAAGGTACAAACAGATCTGATCACACAAAAAGCGCCTGTGAAAATGCAATTGATCTGTGTTTTGTTTTTTCCATTTCTGAATCACAGTTCTATCACTGTGGCATGTCTTTCTAGGTCTGCTGCACTTTTCTATTTACACTCTGTGTTGTGTTTCTCTCTCGTTTTTCTTTAGGTTGTGCGTTCCTGACGTACTGTGCGAGAGAGTCAGCGCTGAAGGCCCAGAATGCATTGCATGAGCAGAAGACGTTGCCAGGGGTGAGTTGTCACTGTTAATAAAGTGAAGGCAGAAGCAGGCTGTGACAAACAAACAGATTTAAGTTGGAACAACATTTCCAGTTGTGTATGTATAGGTAGACTACGGCTGACTGTATATAAACCAGAGCTTTTATCATAAAGGTTTGTAACTGGATTAAAGGACGTGAAGTCATTTCTAAAAGTGGAAACAACATATTATACGGTTCAGGAAACAGGATCCGTGGAAATCTGTGTTGACTGAACAGACCCTAATTAGGAATGTAGGAGGGCACAATCCTTGAAGCTATTCACGATCACGTCGCTCCATCTCAAGTCGTTGATTAGCTGTTAGGCCATCTGCCGCGCCACTGCGGTGACAGCCCACCTGTACATTCAAAAAGCTCTTCATCTTTTGATTTCAGCTGTTGTACAGGATGTGAACTGTTATGAATACCCGTCAATGTGTAGAGATGTGTAGGGATTACATCTTAAAGGGACAGTTCACCCAAAAATGAAAGTTCTTCCATCATTTACTCACCCTCATGTCATTTCAAACCTGTATGACATTTGTTCTTCTGTGGAACACAAAAGAAGATATTTTGAAAAATGTCTCAGTGGTTTGGTGTCCATACAATGGAAGTCAATTGGTGCCACTGTTGTCTAGTTACCAACGTACTTAAAAATATTTTGTTATGTATCCTCAGAAGCTAAAAAGTCATACAGGTTTTGAATGACATGAGGGTGAGTGTGATGGAAGAATTTTCATTTTTGGGTGAGCTATCCCTTTAAAGCATTTATCTTGATACAAAACAAGTAAAACGCTCTGTGCTTGCTTGTGTAGCTACTGGCGATTGTTGTCGTTTTGTTTCTTCTGTTAATTAGATTAAGATTAAGCCATCCCACTGGGAACCTTTTCCCCTCAAATTCTATTTAAGTGAGTTTAATATCTACAAGCGGAAGCGGCATATGAGAGAGAAATGTCGTCGCACAGAGACTGAAAGCTTCTGGTGCAGCTGAACAGACTCTGAAGAGCCAACTATGGTCCTGCCAGATGTAGCCTAATGAGGGGACATATGGCTTTATTGCACTGTATGTCACATGCAGTAATGTTGAAGCCCGATCAAGTCGCATTAAAACTGCAACCCGTAACTTTTGTCTCTCTGTCGCCATCTCTGTTTGAAACGTAAAACTGCAGGTTACTTTGTGTACTTTTGTGCTGAAGTCAAACTGATGTCCAAATCCAACAGCTCAAATTAAAAATTATAATTATATTTAATTATTCTAAACTTACTGTTGTGAATCAGGGTAAGTTAAGAGATTGTGCTGAACACTGATATGTACTGTTATGTACTTGCTCAGTAACTGCCTTTGCTTTAGTTTAATCAAGAAGTTATGGATTGCAGCTTTATATTGAAGTGTGGTTGAAGTAAACAGTGTTGTGTCCGGGAGTTTGTGAGCATCTGCTTATGTTGTTTCTCCTTACGGTGATCAGCTTTCTGCGAGTGTGTTTAAGAGTAACTCAGTACAAATCCTTTTACTAGCATGACAGTAGTCTGACCTTTGTGACCTCTCCAGGCGCAGATCAGCTTTAAATCCTCCCTCTGTTCCTCCTCTATCCCTCCATCCTTCTATTATTAACTGCTTTTTTCTTCTTTTTTTTCTCACCTACTCTCTTCTGCCTTTGTTCACATTGCACCTGATTCTGATTCAGTTTTCAAACCCTGTTAAATTGGATCTGTTTGTTCAGACAGTGTACTTAATATTTGATAGATCTACATCTGTTGCTATAGTAACGACTTAAGCATCAGCACGACGGTAGCTTTCAGTGCCGAACAAGAGGACAGAAAACTGGAAATTTCTGTGCGTTTCAGAGTGTGGCTGAATTTTTTCCGATTTGAGTCAGATATCCGATTTGCCATAAAATCATGCTTGCTGCCTGTCTGAACAATTCCTTAGTATTTGTACCACTTGTACCATTTATATAAAAGTGATTTTGCTGATATTGGAAGCAGGAATAGAAGATAGATTTTAGGTTGACCCAGCTAACAATTTTAGGTTGTAAGAACATTTCCCTAATGTTTCCTCTAAGTAATTAAAACATTAAAATATGTTTTTGCAAGTTCTAGAAATGGTCAAAACTGGTAAAAAAAAAATGTGGAAAAAAAAATTAAAATGGTAGTTTATAAAAGTTGTTTTAATGTTATTGCTTAGTAATAAGAATGTTTTTCAAACATTTTAAACCTTTTAAAAAAGTTCCACTAACTACGCAAGAATGGCGTTTTTGATGTATGATGTACAATCATAATAAAATGGTCTACTAACATTATTGCAAGAATGTTCTCTTAAGATTATCAAAAACATTTAGAGAACATTAGCCAACATTCTGAGAACGTTCCCTGTTAGATGGGTAGGTTTAGGAGGAGGGGGAAGGCATGAACAGATGGCATGGCTGGAGTGGCACCTGGAATGTTTAATTTCAGGTGAGAGGGACACAGTGATTGTGTGAATGGAGATTGTAAATCATCTTTCTGGTTTTCCATCCTCTGTTTTATCTCCCCTCATCTCTCTTATCTCTCTCTCTTTCTGCCTGTCGTTGCCATCCCAACATGTTTGCTGAGCTCCGTTTATCACACGGGCACAACAAAGCGCCGGGCCTCGTCCAAGACACTTCAGTCGGCTCTTAAAGCCGGCGTGTTACTCGCGCGCACGCCCTCAGCCTCTCGTTTCTGATTGCCTCTGTCAGTTTGTTATTCGCTCATTGGCTGCGTCTCAAATCTCATTCCCTGTGGTCTATTCCTCAATGGAGTATTTAATAAACAGCAGCTAGTGAGGCAAATTAATGGAAGGAATTGAAACGCAGTTGGTGTGTTGGTGATTTATGGTAAAAAATGACTGAGCCGTATACGTCTTAAGTTATAATAAAGCTGTGTTGTATAGTTTCATATCAAGCTCTGTGTTTTTGTGCATCAGGAAGAGCTTGATTTACTCTTTTGTCTCCTCTGCAGGAATTGTGGCAGGAAAGCAAGGTTCAGTAGACCCGTTAGCTTCTGTTGCCCTGTTTTTATTGTTTTTTGTTTATTGTTATTATCTTGATTTGAAGTAAACTATGATTAGTTCTCTGGTACTGTGTATTGGGTCTTGATAGCTAACTAACAGTCAGGTAATTCTTTACTCAAGCTATCTGGGAAGTGTGTGTGCTTGTTTCTGCGTTTTCGTTCAGGACGAGCTGATGTGCGTCTGAACGCACGTGTTTAAAAGAGCGTCTGTTGTGTCTTTGTTGTGGGGGAGGGCAGGGCAGGGCAGGTGTTATAACTCAGATAAGGGGGTGGATTGTGTGCGTGTGTGAGTGAACGTCTGGATGTTTGTTTGTGGTTCGGTATAAAGTGCTCATTTTTATTTCTGTAGTGTGTTGAGTGTCCCCTCAAATTCAAAGAAGGTTAGATTTGATGGTTGTACACCAAGAATATTTGTAATTTGTTTTGTTTAACACACTTTTTACTGTGCCGAGAAGTTCATGTCATTTTTAGCACGTTACATTTGACCAACAGATACATGAAATAGTACGAAATCCACGAAAATGTAAATCTGCAAAAATTCATCCACTTTGTGTGTGTGTGTGTGAGAGAGTGTGCACAAACTCGTTTTACTGCCGTTTTACACAACAGTGGCGAATCATATCACACTAACAAAATCAGACACTTAAAGCGTAACTGAGTACGTGTGCGCGTGCGCTCCCTCGTTTACTCTCTACAACTTCTAGATTAAGTGACTGAGTGTCAGTGTCCGCACTCACATCCAGACAGCATGAGCCTATTGTTCGAATGAATTGAAGGGTTACAAGGTTCGAGGGCGCAGAAGAGAGACAGAGGTGAAAGTAGCTCTAATTAAAGAGAAATTGGATGGATATGTGAACGGGGGTTCGGGGGAAAATTTGGGGGAAGGGGGGAAATGAAAGAAGATTTGACATAATGAGCCGCGGGCAGGGGGAGGGGCCACTGTTGAAAGGGGAGGTGGCATATATCCACGATCTTTAGGACAGACATCTGCTGGCACGAGTGTGTGTGTGTGCATGTGTGTGGCCTTTGATGATTACACACTCCATGAGAGCAGAACCTAATCCCACACGCATTTATTCACCCTTCACAGTGGATATTTCCACATCGTTGAGAAAAAACAATGTAAATGAGCGTTTCTGGGGCTTACGGAGGTTGCATTTGAGGTATAAATACAAACACAATCTGTGTCCGGGTGTTCCCGTAGCTCGACTGGCAGAGCACTGTGTTAGTAGTTCAAAGGTTGTGGGTTTGATTCCCAGTGAACACACATACTGATCAAATGTACAGCTTGAATGTGCTGTAACATGCTTTGGATAAAAGTGTCTGTCAAATAAATGAATGTAGATTTTTCTTTTTACAAAAGTGCCAGTCAGATATCTTGGCTGGCTACAGAACCTGCAGTGAAATACTTTCCTGCTTCATTTGTGCTGGTGTTCAGACAGATTACAAAGATAAATGTTGATTATGATGAAACCATGAAGCAAAATGTCTTGTTGTTTATGATCACAAATCATAAGAGCTTGTTTGTCAGATAATCTGTCGTCTTTCTGAATGTGTCTCAGATCAATTATTGTTACTCAGGGAACACCCATAAACACGCTAAATGATGAATGTGACAATGTGACATGATTTCCTGATGAGGAATAAGAACTTACTGAACTTTCAATTAAGCGTCCAAAGGTTTTTTTTAAAAACTAATATTGTATAGCGTAAAACCACCCCACCCCTCAACTCTAGATTTTTCTCATTTATTCTGAAGTATTTTGCCTCGTAGGAAATGATTTTCACTAGCCCAGTTTATAAAATAAAACAAAAAAATACATTGACCAAAGTACAGCCATCCATCCCCTACAGACATTCATTGTAAGAGCAGTACTGTCAACACATTGTCTTGTTTGTTTGTTTGTTTGTTTGTTTGTTTTCACAAACGGAGGTACGAGTTCACAAAGACTAAACAATACAGTAACACCCACTCAAATGAACACGGATGCAGCTAATGTTGTTTAAACGCTACGAGTGTTTGAATAGCAGAGCTGCTGCGACTGTGTGTTTTAGGTACTACTTTCAGCATTTCTGTTTTCCAAGCTTTGCGTTTGCTTCATTTTTCCTGTTTAAGGTGGGTCAGTAATAGTTAATAGTCTATGCAACTAGTGTAACTGTTTAAGGTCTAGTAACTTGCCCTTTTGAAACAGGTGAATTGATTAGAGCTTATTGATTATTTTATTGATGAGGATTTCAGTCTGAAGGTTTAACCGCTTAACCAGGATGTTGTGATATTGTTGTAAGGGTAGTGGACATATTTTATACATATATTTTTTTACATATTTTAGGGTGACTACGTTTTATTTTACGTTATTTAAAGCATGTTTTCTAATTCTTTAATAATGATCATGCATGTAGTTTTTTGTACTTTACAAAAGAATATTATTTACATTGTAGGAGCATTTAATGGTGATGCAAAATCACTAATACAAAACACTTAAGAAATTCTTCATACTGATTTAAAAAAGTTAAATTCCCTGTTATTTGTCCACTATCCTTTTGTCCTACTAAATGTGTTTGCGTCAGAATCATCTGGAAATAATTAGTGTTTTTGTCATATGTTCTGCATGTTTAGTGCTCGTGAAATGGTTTTTAAATTTTGACATTAATTTTGTTGTAAAACAGTAGATGGAAAGAGCCACTGAGAGAATAAGCGAGAAGAAACGAGACTGGAGAGAAAGCGAGCGGATTGTATTGGGGGTGGGGTGGCGTGCAGGTTGATTACGGTCGCAGGTCCTGTTGCCAGGAGACGGCTGGGACAAGGGATGCTGGGTTGCTAGGCAACCAGCTCAATGCATTGGCCAGCGTTGCATGATGGGTAAAGAGGCAAGATTAAGAACAGGCTTTGTGTGGATACACACCTACCTTAACATCCGCCTGCGCACACACATAGACAAATCACGAGAGACATCGACGTGAGCTTCCTGGAGTACAAATCACACAGAGTCATACTTTCCATTCATAGAGGCACAAACAGCTTGTTTGTGTGTGTGTGTGTGTGTGTGTCTTTTATGTTCCGGATATTTGGGCGTCTTAAAACAGCATCAATATTTTGCACGTCAAACACAGTGAATTGTTTGTATATATATTTATGAAGGGCTGGAGCAGACTAAATGTCATCTGATTGTATAATCTATAGATTTAATATCTCATAATCCATATGAAATCCCTGACCTCAGATCAAAGGAGAGATTATGTGTGTGTCAGTGGATGTGCTGACGTGATTCTGTCAGCAGACAGACAGGCAGTGGTTATGAGGCGTACTGAAGATGACATGTGGAACAGTATTAATTAATACTGTTTCTATAATTGATCGTGATTGCATTTGCTTGCTGAAATGAAAGACTGAATGATTACATTTGCGTTAATGTATTATATCTTTACATATAGAAATATGTTTAGTAACACTGTGAAACATAAGTCAGTCTACTTTTAACAAACGTCAAATATTATGTTGATAAAATGTTATTTAATGGTTTGAAATGAAATTAATGTTATATTAAAGTTATATTTGAGAGGAAGATCAGGCAGCGCAGATGTAGAATGATGTATGTGGTTATGTGTTTTTAAAGAGTGAAGGTTGCACTGTTTGATTTTCATTGACGTATTCTGTATTTGTGGAAGCCAACAGGTTTCTTTCGCCAGACTCAGAATGAATCTTTGCCTGTTGCTTTGGCAACCAAAGCAGTTACACCATCCACTTTTATCCGTCCATCTCTCTCTCTCTCTCTCTCTTGCTCTCTGTTTTTCTATTCACTTGTTATCCATTTATATTCCTCTCTTGTTTTTTTTCCATCTATGTCTCTCGTTTTCTTCTCCCATCACTACCTTCCCCTCCCCTCGTCCCCACGGCAACCTTGTTTACCTGCTGGGTAGCTCGTCTCTTCGTTGTCATGGTGACGGAGGGTTGTTGCCGTGCCGACCTGAAGTGGCAGTGCCACGACTCTCCTTCACTCTTCCTAGTTGATTCCTGTCTGTCGTCCTTCTTGTTCACTAGCACTATCTCTGTTTTTCCTCTCTGTAACTCTTGAAGCTTCTCGTGACTCACCGTCACACAGAAACTGCTCACAGCTTTCAAGATTTTCTCGCACCTAACAGAAGATTTTAAGCCTTTTCCACACAGTTTATTAGACCAGAAATATCTTTAGATATTTGGTGATGATGCATTTGATAGGTTTCCTGATGATGGTGGCGTGTATGTTGAGCTGGTGTTTAAGAAATTTCTGTCCTGTTTCAGCCCTGATGTGAGTTGCTTTTCTTTCTGAAAGTGAAACTAAAACAGCATAGTTAGTGACCTAATCCACGTTGGTGAGCATTTCAAAGTGCTCATGCAGTCAACAGTTAGTCAGGAACCAAATGTGTCTGAATGCTCTTAAAAATAAAGGTTACAGAAAAGGGTTTTTAGGCTGATGGCATGCTTCCTCAGACATCCTGAGAAATGTCCTCAATGTCCTTCTCTGTCATCTTATATAATTCTCACTTGCAATGAAACACAAAGTCATTTTGTATAAGGTTTATACCGCTGTGTGGGGGGGATGGGAGAGAAATGTGTGTGTGTGTGATCAATACAGACTCCAGATGAGCGATTGCACCTGGTTGGTTAAAATCAATGATCTTTATTGGGCTGAAATGTCACCTGCTGCATAATTAACTCTTTTATGTTGATTTTGGTCATTTAGCTCACAGCTTCCCTCCGGCCGTCTCCTCCACTCATTTTACTAATTACATTTATTTAAATTAAGTCTGTACCTATTTGAACAATTCCATGTATGAATGAGTTATGAATTCTAATGCCATGTATTGTTTATTTTTATTGTATGTAAAACAAAAGCAAGGATTATTTTGTATTAAGAATGCAGAATTGTTTTTACTGGAAAGCAAGACAAAGATACTAACCAACAAAGGAATCTGTGTTGTATCCAAATGTAATAACTAATACAATACAACTATAAATACTATCAAATGCATTTTTATTTGCATTATATTTGGAGCTCAGTGTTTCCTGTTTTGTCTTTATATTTGCTCGCTCTGTTTCAGTGTTACTTTCATGTCCCCCATCCCTCTCTCTCCCCTGGTGCCTGTTTGTTTCTCTCTTCTGCCTCACAGAATCTCACCGATTTAATCTGCTGTGCGTCTGTAATCCAGATTAGCCGACGAGCATATATAATCCCATCACTTCCTCAATCCCGCGTGGGCGTATGCTTTTCCTGAAGCCAGAGATTGAGAGAGAGAGAGAGAGAGAGAGAGAGGCAGGATTAGGATGTGTGTGTGTGTGTGCATGTGAGAAAAAGAGAGAGAGAGAGGGGTAGGAATAGGGTGTGTGTGTGAGAGAGAGAAAGGGCACACAACTGAGTTCTTAATGAGAGATAAAAGTGGGCGAGAGAGAGAGATGGTGATTAGGAAGAAATGAGGCAAACAAATACAAAAGCTACATGGAGAGAAAAGAGAAAGCAGGTCAAGGGAGGGTAAATGGAACACAGAAAAGGGTCCGAAAGTCTTTTACGCATGTTGGGTGGAGATGTTGACGTAATGTATGAGCTGTTTCATTTTCTGTTCATTTTATCTTAGGTTTGCGACATTTTGCAACCCTGTTAGTAACCTAGTAACAAAATGAATTCCTTGATCTGTGGAATTTAGTTTTTTCTAACAATAAATATTAAACATCACAAGTAAATAGACAAAATAAATATAATGAATAATATATTTACAAAATAAACGAATAAAACACTAGGATGGGTAACAGGGTTGAAAGTAACAGGATTGTAATTTAGACTAAAGTAAGATGTAACTCCACACACACTAGCAACTTTGGGACCAAATGTTGGTTTGTGGTTACCAAAGCACATTTCCTATAAATAAAAAAAACAAGTTGTTGATCTGGATGATGTTACTTCTTGGGTGTCACAATTCTGTGTAATGTTACAATTTTTGTAATGTGGGAAACTATTCTGTAACAGGGTTGTACACAAAATGTGGGGCACAAGAGTATAAAGTGTTCAAGGAAAGTGCCATAAATATTGAGACAGATGGGCGGGACATGAGATTGTCACATATTCACGCGCACACACAAACACTCTCTCTCTCTCTCTGGAGGAAATGAGATATCTGGATTATGAAGTGTATTTGATCATGTGATCTTCTCTGTTACAGATGAATCGCCCCATTCAAGTGAAGCCAGCGGACAGTGAGGGCCGAGGAGGTACAACACACACAGAAACACAACAGACCAATCCTGAACCTTAGAAACCTATTAAGCTATTAGAACTTTAAATGTGAAGTGAGAACATTTATAGCACTTTTTACAGTATTGCATTGCTTCAAAGCAGCTTTACATATAATTAAAATAAAGCACAGAAAACTGAAAAAAAAAGCTAATATTAAAATGTGACATTTGAAGTGTGAATACTGTACTAAAAACAAAGTGAAACAATATGAAGTAAGACGATACTGATGTAATCTTTTATTGAGTGAAAATGTCAAGTCAATCTTACGATCTCAAAAATTGGTGCAAATAATTCTTACATCTGAATCCTGATGATAGACAGAGACAAAACAACTAGAGCTATTGTGTTGATCATCAAGCTGCAGTCCTGTAGAGGCCTCTAGTGGCTAACCATGTAATTACAACAGCGTGAACTATAGAAATGATACTAACATAGAGTGACAGATATGCTTCAGTATGATACATAATCTCACATGCTGTTATGTGTGCTCATCATCAGCTGTCTGTCTGTATACAGACAGGAAGCTGTTTGTGGGCATGCTGGGGAAGCAGCTGTCAGATGCTGATGTCAGAAAGATGTTCGAACCGTTTGGGAGTATAGAAGAGTGTACGGTGCTCAGAGGACCTGATGGAGCGAGCAAAGGTGAGCAGACCGCCTTCAGATCCAGATGCTGCTGATAACAGAGTTGATCGTGTGTTTTTATCAGCTTAAAGGTACCGTTCACCCAAGAATGGGAATTCTTCCATCATTTACTCACTCTCATGTCATTTTGAAGTACATTGGTAACCAAACAACAGTGGCACCCATTAACTTTAATTGTACGGACAAAACACTATATTTTAAGACATTTCTCAAAATATCTTTTTTTGAGATGTTGTTCCACAGAAGATAAAAAGTCACACAGGTTTGGAATGACGTGAGGGTGAGTAAATGATGGAAGAATTCTCATTTTTGGGTGAACTGTCCCTTTAAAATATAGTTGTAGCATTTGTGGTATTTCTAGCATTAGCAACTAGAATTTATTTTGTGGAAAAGCAGTTTTAATTATATAATCAAATCTAAATATTACTTTTAAAAAAGCGTTCGTTTGCATTTCCTGACAAAAGTAGATTGTTCTGGCAAACGTTGCCACAGAAAGTTCAGTTCTAGCTTTTCACAATGTTGTATTGTTGCAAAGCAGCAGTACATATGGAAAAAAGTACAGACAACAGGACAATTATACATACAGAATACACAGAATATGTGGTATTGCAGTTTTTTTATTTTCTGTATTCTCTTTATTCTATATAAAGAAATATGAATAAAACGCATTGCTCTCAAGATCACAGTAAATCAAGTAGCAGCACAAAACTAGCAGCATCGTTCGGCACACAGTATTTGTTCACGCGCGTGCATGTCGGTTAATGAACAGCGGTTCGTTCAACTCAGGCTGTGATTGGCGACGGATGCATGTGTTCAGGGTAATGATGTATAACAGTGAACAGATGCATCGGCTGTAGTGAAACATTAACAGATTCTCTTTACAGATACATCTGCAGGTCAGGGAAACTAGGGTAGCCTTTAACAGTTTCTCCCATTTAAATTTTGTTTGTTTAGCTTGATGTTTCATTATTCCCACCTACTGATGCACTGTAACGTGCTTAAATGCGTTTGTTGCATGTGTTTTGTCTAACACTGCATTGTGTTGCAGGCTGCGCGTTTGTAAAATATCAGAGTAATGCGGAGGCACAGGCGGCTATTAGCGCGCTACATGGCAGTCGCACTCTTCCAGTAAGTGCATCTTTCTGTTTCCCACAAACACACCTACTGTACTGTACTGTACTGTACTGTGAAAGAATGCCTTTGTGTTTGTTTGAGCACCACCACCATTTCTTAGCCTGTTGTTTTCAGGGCAGATGCTCTGATGTTCTGATGAGATTTGAGGGTTTCTCTTGGTTCCTCAGGGTGCTTCCTCCAGTCTGGTGGTGAAGTTTGCTGATACAGAGAAGGAGAGAGGCATCAGGCGTATGCAGCAGGTGGCCTCACAGCTGGGCGTCATTAGTCCCATGAGTCTACACCTGGGCGCCTACAACGCGTACACACAGGCAGTGAGTGCTCGCGCCCCACAGAACTTCCACACGTGATGAGAACAAGCTCAGTAACAGTTCTGCACTTTGACTCAACGCGCTCAGGGTTTAGATCACTTGTAAATGGAACCATAACAGGAGATCGTATTCGATTTGATAACAGAAATACTCGCATAAATACTTTCTGTTCAGCACACAGACCTAATATCCCCTGTATACCCAGCTAACAATTTTAGGTTGTAAGAATGTTTCCCTAACGTTTCCATTAAGTAACAAAAATGTTAAGAATGTTGTTAGTTCTGGGAACATTCAAAATGTCAAGTTTTTAGACCTTTTTAGATGTATTAGCATTATTGCTTGGTTATTCAAACTTTTTACTTATGTAATGTTTTTAAAATGTTTTCCCAGATTTGAGAGTAACATTTTTATATTTATGATATAAAACATTAAAAGACATTCCACTAATGTTACTGTGAGAACTTTTTATAAATTTGAGAGAACTTTAAGAAAACGTTAGTCAGTTTTCTGAGAATTGCCAGCACAAAGCTTGATGTAGTTTAGCTGTATAAAGATGTAGTTTAGCTGTATAAAGATGTAGTTTAACTGCTTTATATGTGGTGGTTGTACAAAAGCCTTAAATACGTTCTATTTTTGCGGTGGTATTTTTTTAGCTTGTCCAGCAGCAGGCTTTGATGGCTCAGTCGGCGTATCTGTCTCCAGTGGCGACGGTTGCCGCAGTGCAGATGCAGCAATTGGCCGCTCTTAATCCCAGCAGCATCATAGCCACGCCCATCGCCTCAATCACGCCTTCCTCAGGTAAAATAAAGACCACCATGAAAGCGAATCCATGTTGAGCGTTCTCGTTTCTTTCTGTTTGTTCACGATTCACAATCTTTCGGTTGTAGGTACGAGCACCCCGCCCACTATCGCCGCCACACCTGTGCCTGCTCTACCTCCCCCAATCGCAGTCAACAGTTATACCGCAGTCCCCGCCCCACCCAATGGGCAGTCTGCCTCTGAAACCCTCTACACCAATGGTGTGCACCCATATCAGGGTAAGAAATGCCCTTCATGAACATTAAAATGGTTCTGCTGCAGTCATGCGAAAATTTCCATTGTGCTTCAAACGTTCACGACAACTAATGTAAACGAATACTGTTTGTATTTCTTTTGTTTGTTTTGGTTCTTCAGCTCAGAGCCCTGCGCTGGATCCTCTTCAGCAGGCGTATACAGGCATGCAGCACTACACGGGTGAGGCTTTTCAACTCCAGAAACCTTTGAAGTTTGTCAGCAAAAGAGAATTTTCAATGCATTACTCCCTGTTGCAATAAACAAACAGTTTCAGACCAGTGTAAATTCGAAGGTAGTTGTAATTGGTTTCAGACGGAAAATGCTGATCTGCCAAAATACGGATAAACAATCAAATAAGTTTAAACTGGTCATTTAGGGTGGTTAACAATAATTTCATTTGAGATTCAAGTTATTGTTATTATAATTTTTTGCAGGGATGACAATACTGTTTGATAAATTAAGGATTTAACATAAAACAATGCATCAAACTAAATTATTATGTGATGTTTGACATCATATCTCCACCCACAGCTACATATCCTGCTGCTTATGGATTGGTTGGTCAGCCATTTCCTCATCAGCCCACCTTGGTTGCCCAGCAACCCCAGCAGCCTCAGCAGTTGCAACAACGTGAAGGTAATGATGTCATTTCCTGTCCCACTTGCAACGATAACCAATAACATCCTGTTTGATTATTCTCGGAGATCATTGTTCTACAGATCTCATGCTGCGCCATTCAAAGGTTCAAGACCTTTAAAAGTTTTTCTAAGAATCATGAATAGTGGACTTGTGGATTGTATTTCCTGTCTGCATCCTCTGAATATCTCATTCCTCTTCCTGTGTCTGTTCTGCTTCAGGTCCTGAGGGCTGCAATATCTTCATTTATCATCTGCCTCAAGAGTTCACAGATTCGGAGATGCTGCAGATGTTTTTGCCCTTTGGTAACGTCATCTCAGCCAAGGTGTTTGTTGACCGAGCCACCAACCAGAGCAAATGCTTTGGTAAGTACCAGTGAAAATGACCAAAAGAGTACGGCTGTTGCAGAACATTGCCATAATAGAGGTCAGGTAACATTGAAGCTGCAGTGTAACTTTTGCCTCTCTATCGCCACCTGTGCTTGAACCATAGAATTGCAGGTTACTCTATGTACTCAACTTCAATGTGTATCAACTTCTGAAAAAGAAGAGAGAGCTTTTCTTCTCTTGTTGTATCAGACATTTAATCCAATCAGACTGATAGAACTCATACAGGGTTCCTGCACAGAGTTTTCACCTTCAGTTTCCTGTTGTGGTTCTCGTCTTTTGTGTTGTAGGTTTTGTAAGCTTTGACAACCCGGCGAGCGCTCAGGCGGCCATCCAGGCCATGAACGGCTTTCAGATCGGCATGAAGAGGCTGAAAGTTCAGCTGAAGAGGCCTAAAGATGCCAACCGTCCATACTGAGAAGACCAGGTGAGAGAAACCAGCAGGTGGAGAGAGTGAGGAACATCTGTTAAAAATAGCAGTAGCTAAAAAGATGACACGATCCTCTTTGTTAAATGTATTTGTCATTTCATACGTAGTCATCTATTTCTCACTCAGTGTGTGGTTCTAAATTGCTGATCTGTGGTCAGACCTGACCTCTAAACACAGATTCCTGTTTTAAGTAGTTTATTTAAAATGTTACAAGTGACCTGATAATAATAAGAGATGTTAAACGTATCAGCAGAAGAAACACTCATTAATTTTGACTTTCGTTTATTGTTTTTGTGCTGTGCCATTGTTCCCCTCTGCCGAAAAACAAAACAATCAAACAAACAAACACAAGCTCAACCACACCCAAGGCTGCCCTGTCCAATCATAACTCGTGTGGAGACCACGTCGCTATGGCTACGGTGGCCTAGCAACCAATAAAGCTCCCCCACAGCATTGGTTTGTAAGTTGATTGGCCTGTGTTGGTTGCCGTGGCGATTTTCCTGCCTGTGATGGTTGCCATTAGCAGTTTGTTTTTTGGCCCTTTGTCATGTATCCTCCATGCTGAGAGTGCATGGCGGGTTACCGTGGTGACTATGAACTGTGTTTTGGTGCGTTGTGACTCTCTTTTTGTTTTATAAATACTGATCAATAACTGACACACTACATCTGTAATGACTTACCGTAATGTAACTACAACAAATTAATTCTACGAAACTAGTGATTAACTAGCTAAATGTGCTACTTTTGGGTGGATTTTGTTTTTGATCAGTCTCCTGTGTGTTTCGTTTGATCATGATCTCTATTTCTTACAAAAACACTCCCGTTTGTAGTCTGGTGGTGTTATAGATATTGTGAATGTGGGGTGGGTGGGGTTTCCGTGTGGTTGTTTGATTCCAAGCGAGTTTGTGTTAGTATGCTGTTTCATGCAAATGAGCAAGTTTGCGTACATGCTTGCACGAATGACTGGATTGTTTGGGTCATGAACGCGTGCGAGAAAGACAAGCAGGGAAGTTTTATTCATTATATTTCTCAAACTTCTCTACCGAGGTTTGAGGTTATAGTTTGTGACGTAATGGTGATATAAGTGAACCACTGTGCCGACCAAAAGCAGCATTTCTCTGTAGGAATTCTGGGTTTTTTATGAAAACCTACAGTTTAACTCTCTCTTTCATGATCATTTATATTAAGTTATCTGTTAAAATGAGATGCAGTGAGGTTATGTCACAATCAAATCACAGTACAGCCCAGAATTCCTATGGTGCATGTTGGAAATTTGTTTGCCTGCCAGAAATGTTTCCTTACTTGAAACAAATACTAACACACACACACATAAAAAACCCATTCAATGACTCACAATATAGGCTGCATGGAAATATAGAATAGTAAAGCATTAGATGACAGTGTTAACATCCCAAACACAAAGAGTTCACTGCAAACTTTGGGAAATAAGTACTTTAGGAATGCCTTTGGATCTAAGTGACTTTCTCTTGACTGTAATATTCTTTCTTTCTTGCAGGAAACAGGAGAGCTCACATGAAGTTACTTACAAGTCACTTTTCCTGAACTTATGGGACCAACAACCTTCGCAAAACTGCAGTATAAAAAAAGAAAACCTTCAAGACTATTTAAACAAAAATATACATTTATCAGAGTCTGACTTATCGCACAAGGTGCAGGTTCAACGAAATAATGTACTACCTTAACAGTATACGATACAGGACCAATAATTTTCTGCGCAAGTTGGTTATTCCGCACAGCCAGCTAGTAAATGCTAGTTAAAGCGCTAGCGATGCACTCGCTCGTCTTGCTTAAACACTATTGTGTCGTGACCTTTTTGCCCAGAGCCCACGCGACAACGCCCAGCACACACAAATGGGACCAACCAACACAAATGTGTCAGTACTACATGCGTTTGTTTCAGGATAAAATGATGTGCGCTAACTACAGACTATCAAAGTCTTTTAGCAATCTACAACGTGTATATAGAATTTCAAGGGGACCGTGTAGACATATTATTACGGTTGGGAGGGTGGGACTGGGTCAGTGTGATCAGAGCACAGCATCATGGGGATGATAGCTAGAGAGAGAACGTCCTTGATTTGTGAAGATATTTGCTGTTGGTCTCTAATCTCCAGTCCAGTTATACATCGTTCATCTTTAATACGTATGAAAATTAAAATCTGTGATACAGGATGATGGACCTTTATCTCCCTAAAATAAGTGAATATAGTTTATCACAGAAAGGACGTAGTTAGATTTTGTTAATTTTAGGTTTGTTAGTTCTTTTTTAAATGTGGATGATTCAAGATGATTCATGAAAGTTAAAAACATTTAAAAATGTATTTCATTGTATATATATCATGCTTTTAAAATGGTCAAAAACTAAACATTTGGGATATTATTGTTGTTACTGCTATTATTTAGGGAAAGTGATTTCTATCTTTTTTCAATTTATTTATTGATTTCTTGATGGAGGGCATTTTTTAAATTATTTATGAAGATAGAGGATCATCGCCTCATGTACCGATGAATCTGTGTATTTTTAGACATTATTTACAGAATTACCATTAATAAATAATCATGATTATTATTATTATCCTATTTTTCTCTTCGATTGTTGTTCCACAACCTGTCAACTTAAAAAAAACTTTGAATAAAGTTTTAAACAAGGTTTATGTATGCATGTTTGTTCAGTACTGGATGATGAGCAGGAAACTTCAGCTCTGAGAACAGACTTGGTCACCATTTAAAGAACAGGCTTCAGAATTTGGTTAGTTCCTCTATGCATAACAAATCAGGGCTTGCATAATGTGAATGATGTGTAAATGATCTGCTCTGTAAAACACAAACGCACAAGCTGAATTCATATTTAATAGCATCGCCTGCCACTTAAACATGTTTTCATAAGAACAACATGCTTTGTTATATGTTGTCCTACAACGTAATCTGTTGGAGTGACGTCATCGCGTCCAAACGTCATAACTCACATGCGGTACGACGTCACTTTAAAGGGCCCGTCCTGCCCCGCCCTCGAGGTTTAGTACAGCACTCCTCTTTTTTTTCCACCCTCCTCTTCTCTCTTTCATTCGCCCGGTCCGGTTGGACTCTCAACAGCCGGCAAAAGTTCGTCTGGACTCGGTCATCAGGCTCACGTGACGCCGCTCCGGATTATCGGACCCGATCCGGATCAAACGGAACGAAGCGAGGGAACACATTTCACGTACCGGGTTACGGAACACTATGCCCGGATTATGGAGACTGGATTGTGGGTTATGAACGACGTGCAGAACCGTGTCGACTGCCTCCAATAACCGCGGGATCGCGTTTTCTCCGCTCATTCATCTCGTCTCATCCGCTCGCACCCCCGCCGAAAGTAAGTCCCGTTACCCGGAGCCGTTCCGCGTCGCGCTCCGGTGTTTTCCGCTCATTTCCGACACGTTGACGCGTCGGTATTACCGCACGTCGCGTCGTCTTGTTTCGCCGTCCGGGGTTTCGAGTCTACGGGCTCGCGCTCACGGCCTAATGGAAGCGCGCGCGCGCGTCTTGTAGCGCGTGATGTGCGTCGGATGCGAGCCGACGCGCGTCAACTTGCAAAAGACGCGCGTCGCCGAAAGTGATCGATCGTGTGATTGAATGCGGTGAAAACACGTAAGCGTGACGCCGGCGGCACACGCGATGGTTGCGGCGACGCGCGTCGAGCCCGTTCCGGTATTTGACGGTAAAAGCCGCGCGGCTGCCCGTGCACACGGATGCTTGGTACCGGTATCGTACCGCGGTGCACACAACGGGCCGGTCCCGTTAACCGTGACGACCGAATCGTGTCCCACTCGAGCTCTTATGAGGGCGAGCATCGGACCACTCGGTGACGTCACGGCACGATGACGCAGGCGCGGTGTGAAGTTACATCGCGTGTGGATCAGGATGTGACGAGCAATAACAACACAAACTTTTTTTTTTTTAAGTTTTTTTAAAGAGTGCCCCACTATTTTTTCCCCTTTTGGTGTATGCAAATGATAAAAAAAATGTGTGACTATATGTCCTGTGAGGCCTTTCAGTGTTAGGGGAGTTCAGCACATCTTCAGTATCTGTGGATACTTGAAAAATTATGAATAACTTTCGTGAAGAGGTTATGGAAGCGTAACGGGTGGAAAGCTTTTGTAATAAGCTCACCCTTACTGTAAAACTGCTCATTTTCTATTACTGTGTATACAAGAAGTGTTGCAACACTACACTTGAAATGCACAGTTACACGTCAGTGTGTCGCACTATTAAAGTGTGTTAAAACCCTTTCAGTTTGTGCCAGTCTGCTTTCTAAACGTACGTGTCATCGGACGCCAGAGATATTTAAACATCATATCAATTCTTGAAGTTAAATCTGAATTTGAGAATAAGCTCGGTTATAGAGTTCGAGTACATTACTCATGTGTGATTCACACTGTTTGCTCAGAAGTTCCTGCATTACTTGAGCTGACATGTCTAATTTTAGCTCGTCGCTCTTCATATGTGTTAGGTCTTTATGAAAGTTTCTTCTCTGTGGTATTGCTGATATATTCGAGCTGGAGAAGTTCCCCGGAGGCTTTTATTGAAACTGTGATGTGTTTTCTTGCAGCAGTGTGAAGGGTTCACCAGTCTGTACATTTACATTCATTTACATTTGTTTAAATTTGACTTTGGTTTGTGATAATTTGTCAGTGGTCTCATATTACTTTTCTGAATAATGAGGGCTGTGAATATAGTGGGTGGGTGTTTAGTAACAAAAGGAGCTCCTAATTTTGTGACTTTTATTCATTTGTACCTTTAGTAAAGGTCTTTTTAAATGTAATGTACATTTCAGAGAGTCTAGCAATACCAATCTAGATGTGAAAGCATAAGATCCCTTCACAGCATCTCCAAAGTCACGTCTCCTCCAACACATGAACACATACATAGTTTGACAAGCATCCTATCATTGTATTCGGACCAGCATAACAAACACCTACCCTGCCTTTAACTCAACACCTGCTACTGCATTGGTTTTGTAAATGTTTATTGAACATTCATTAAAAACATCATGCTTGTGTCTTCCTCTGTATCAGGATGTTGTCCAGGCTGAGCGAGTGGTTCTGGAATGAGAGACTGTGGTTTCCAGAGGGGCTCGGCTGGGCTGATCTGGAGGACCGGGATGGTCTCACCTATGCCAAAGCAGCTGACCTGTGGGTGACCCTGCCCATCGCCCTCACCTTTCTAATCATCCGACAGATCTTTGAGAGGTCAGACAAGAACATGCTACGTTTTAATGCAGGATTTTATGTGTGTACACTAATGTCAATTCAGGGGTGTCTTTTTAGGTCAGAGGCCAGAGTGTAAAATACATCCTCTAAGATTAGACTCACCACGGTCCGTGATTTTTGCCTTGTCTGCTGACAATGTTTGTATGTCATTTTGCAGTAACAGAACTTCCTGTGAACAGCTGTGTATAGGAGCTCAGAAGAAAGATATTTGATATAATTATTCTAGCGTCTGCTTTGTAAATGGAATTGTCCAGGAATCAGTCTTCATTACAGTAGTCAGAGAAAGACTCTTAACACTTAGCATTCGTAAAACTAGGTGCAGCTATTGAACGATCAATGTTTTAAATGTGGTTAAAATCGTCACAGTGTTGCCTCTGTTTTTCAGCTTTTTAAGGTCAAGATTTGAATGTTTCTGCTGTTTTTACTATTCATTAGGTCTGTGGCAATCAGACTCGCTGCAGCTTTGGGTGTAAAAGAAAAAGTTCGGGTGCGAGCAGTGCACAACCCCACGCTGGAGTTACACTTCAGCATAACTAAAAACCCCACACAGGTACAGTTCATCATAATCTGTACCGTCCAATTCATCAGTTATACAGTATGACCCCCAACTGCAAATCATAGAGACACAGTAAGGATTCTGATAAAAAATAATGTATGTTCTCTTGTGCAGGAAAATATATAACGGGAACAATACAGAGTTTAACAGGAGAATCCTACATTACTATCTCACATCTCATAATTACATCACTTTTCTCTTTCCCTGTTTCTCAGCAGAGCGAAATCGAGAGTTTGGGTAAAAAGACGGGATATACAGAGAGACAAATCCACAGATGGTTCCGGAGACGAAGAAATCAGGAGCGACCCAACCAGCTGAAGAAGTTCAAAGAGGCCAGGTACAGAACACACACACACAAATATATCCCTTATGAAATACAGTGACAATTAAGTGGTACAGACTACAATTATAACACTGTATATATGTCTTGCTTTATAAACACACAGAAGGTTATTTTGTGCATAATAACTGTATGTCTTATTAGCAATTCAGATATTGTGAACAGATGTGAATGAAAGAATGAAAGTATCTGTTTTACTAACTGTGGGAGAATCTTTAAGATCGTTCTTGACATTCATGTGGGGCTTGTGACAGTGGTGTCTATATTGTGTATGGGCTGTATCAGTACATCGTGTGTGTGTGTAGTTATTCATATGCAAACATGTCCTCAGACTGAGTGAAGGAGGTTTAAAATACTGTTCTCATCTTTGATTCTCTTACAGCTGGAGATTTACCTTTTATCTTCTTGCCTTCATCGCTGGTCTTGCCGCTCTTATAGATGTGAGTGGCTCTGAAGCTCTTGCTTTCCTCTCGGTTCAGGATAAAACTGTTTTGAGATGAGCGTCATCAGTCTGTTATCAGAATTGTGTCTTTTCTATTTTCTAGTTCAAGTTCTGAGGTAAATATTGCGTGGCTGTCAGTTGGCTTTATGTATTGCTTGGGCACCTTCCTAGCCACATCCTGGCAACCATTTAGGGCACCCTAGCAACCACGTAACATCATGAAAAAGACATTTCATTATATCTGTCATGTTAAAACATGTAAGCATCATGCTTAAACATGCTAACAGCACGCTAATTCATGCTACAATCTGCTAGAGTTATGTTTAATCATGCTAGCATTATTGATTATAGCATCATGTACATTAAACATTAACATCATTGTAATATTCACTCGCAAGCATCACTCACATTTTCTTCTGAAACGTAGATAGATACAGCCATAGTTACAGCCGTTATCTGTACACCTCATCTGCTGCCATTCAGTTGTATTATATCATAAACACATGTATGTATGCATATATCATCAGTATATGGGCCATTCCCTGCCCTCCACTGTCTAGTTATCAACATGGGCCTTTTGAAAACTCCATATATATAATCCCACTGTAGTGAAATTGTGTTGGTTGAGCTGAAACTGGAGAGAATCTTTGTCACACTCATATTCTGTTCACACTGTGTGTGTTTTCTGCAGAAACCCTGGCTTTACAAAATGGAGGAAATGTGGAAGGGCTTTCCAATGCTGGTATGTTCACTATGAAACTATGAAGTGTACGTCTTTCTTTTGCCCATGTTCTAAAAAATGATCTTTTAGCCTTAAGAGCCTTTAGAAATGTACAAACTGTTGCCAGATTACCTGAAATACTCAGGTTATGTAGGTTATGTGTGCAGTATAAATGGAGTATAGAAACAGTTTTATATCTTTTAAATGTGTAAAATTTGATGGCTTCTTTGTGTTTGTATTTTACCAGAATCTGTTGCCATCTCAGTACTGGTACTACATGATTGAACTGGGATTTTACCTGTCGCTTCTGTTCAGTGTTGCATCTGATGTCAAACGAAAAGTGAGTGTGAACCATCTTCCACAATTCAGACTGGAATCCTGATTGCAGTGTGTAGCACTAATGCGTGTGTGAACACACCATACAGAAAATGGAGGAGGGGCATTATAAACCTTATCAGTTTGGCTCATGAATATTAATGAAATGATGTAACAATCGACAGGTAGTTCTTGCTAATAAATGAATGTTAGGAATTCTAGCATACTAGATTTAGTGGTAACATTCACTGCTTGAATGCTAGTTGAGTTCACTGATTAAGAGACAGGTTGACCGAGCATTCTGATTGGTCATGGCTGACTAAAATTGTTTTCTTCATACATCGGCTGAAACTCTTATACCTTGTGTAAGACATCTCAAACTGAATTTAATAGATCACTTATCTGCCATGATCATTTACTAAATCAGTCACTTAGTGTTTATCTGGAACTTCAACTCTTTGGCAAAGTTAATATACAATATTACGTTGTTCTGTCCCACACACAAGAGTGTGTGAACTTCTAGCAGACGTATAAATAGTGCAGAAGACAAGATTAATGTCTATAATAACGTAATGTAACAAAGCATCAGTGTGTAGAGGGTCACATATATTTCATTTATACGTTGTGATGAAGTGCGGTGGGAAAAAAGCTTGTACTAAAATTTGTTGGTACTGTGGTAAGGTACGGCACAGTGACACTGAATAATTATCACATTCATGTACTGTTGTGTTTACATGGTACAGGACTCTTTTAAAACCAATAAATAGGTAAAGCAAGGATGTTTCTCTGCTGCAGGACTTTAAAGAGCAGATCGTTCACCATGTCGCCACCATCCTGCTAATAAGTTTCTCCTGGTGCGTGAACTACATCAGAGCAGGAACTCTCATTATGCTGTTGCACGACAGCGCCGACTATCTGCTGGAGGTAACAGAACATCTGGAGAACACTGACACTGTCTCTGGAGACTTCATTTCCAGACATGGAACATGTTTTCTTAAATATAAGCATTACAATAAATGTATGTCAAATAAAAACGGTGAATTACTTTTGTAAACCAGCCTAATTTACCATAAATTCACTTTGGAATTCCTAATTCCCAGATTGTTCCCATTCTAAATTCCGATTGGATGAGAATCAGAATGACATATAATGTTGATTAACGTAAGAAATGACGGAACAAGTTTAAGAGTTTAAACTTAATAGCTGTCTGTAAAAGGAAATCTCTATAAAAAACCATCAGACCAGATTTGTAGTATATTAAAATTCACATTTGAGATAACTCTTTTTATTTCGGGTTGTAGAACAAAACAGAAAAGTCTTCAAGAAATATTAACCACAGACCTAATCTGACCCATAAATTAAAAACAGCTTTTGTAAAACGCATTAGAGAATCCAGTGGGAATTCTCAGAGCTGAATGCACTTCAGTATGTTGGTAATTCACTCTTCCTACTCCCTGTGCTGATTTTGTGTAAGTGGCAAAGACGTTTTAGACAAAGACTCTTTCTCATCACAGTCCGCTAAGATGTTTAACTACGCCGGCTGGAGAAAAACCTGCAACTACATCTTCATCGTCTTTGCCATCATCTTCATCATCACCAGACTTGTGATTTTCCCGTTCTGGTGAGTTGAATAATTTTATATTTTGAGTAACAGGTTTATTATTTGATGTAAATGTAAATAGGTTTATTATTATAACTGTAAATTTTGTTCATTGTGACTTGTGAGAAATATCAAGTAATCCCTAAAAATTTTAGGTGTTTATTTTATAAAAATAAACTCTGTGTTTTTCTTAATTTGTGGCTACTTGTTTGACACATGGCACTCTCTCTCTCTCACTCTCTCTCACTCTCTCCTCTTTCTCTCTCTCTCTCTCTCTCTCTCTCACTCTCTCTCTCTCTCTCTCTCTCTCTCTCTCTCACTCTTTACTCTCTCTCCCTCTCTCTCTCTCTCTCTCTCTCTCTCTCTCCTCTCTCTCCTCTTTCTCCCTCTTTCTCTCCTCTCTCTCCTCTTTCTCCCTCTTTCTCTCCTCTCTCTCCTCTTTCTCCCTCTTTCTCTCTCTCTCTCCTCTTTCTCCCTCTTTCTCTCTCTCTCTCTCTCTTTCTCCCTCTTTCTCTCACTCTCTTTCTCCCTCTCTCTCCTCTCTCTCTCTCCTCTTTCTCTCTCTCCTCTCTCACTCTCTCCTCTTTCTCTCTCTCCTCTTTCTCCCTCTTTCTCTCTCTCTCTCTCCTTTCTCTCTCTCTCTCTCTCTCTCTCTCCTCTCTCTCTCTCTCTCTCTCTCTCTCTCTCCTCTTTCTCTCTCTCTCCTCTCTCTCTCTCTCCTCTCTCTCTCTCTCTCTCTCTCTCTCTCTCTCTCTCTCTCACAGGATCTTGCATTGTACCTGGGTGTATCCAGTGACTGTATACCCTCCGTTCTTTGGTTATTACTTCTTTAACGGGCTGCTGTTTGTACTGCAGTGTCTGCACATCTTCTGGGCCGTTCTCATCCTGCGTATGGCAATCAAATTCCTGCCAGCCAATGTGAGAAAAAAACACGTACCGCCCCTTTAAAATGTCTTTTAAAGTGGCAGTACACCTAAAAGTGATGCTGTGTTATTCAGAACCTGTGATTTATGATGCTTTGTAGGGTGTCCCAGTGTATTTTTTTTAATTAATGAAAGTAAAAAGTGTTAATCACCAAAAAGGACCAAAAATATTCCTAATTTTAAGGAATATGACTTAGGAATGTTAGTAAACACTGTAAAACTACTTAAGTTAAAAGCTGATCAAAGTTTCTTTGTCATCCTGCAGAATATTGTAGAAGATGAGAGGAGTGACAGAGAAGAAACAGATTCAGAGGATGAGGAGGAAGAGGAGGAGGGCGAGAAAGAAAAAAGGGCACCAGTGAAAAATGGACCTGTGCAGAATGGCCACTCCTCCCTAAACAACAACCATCACCGCAAGACAGAGTGACGGTCAGGAGCTACAGCTCTCCATGAATGCCAGACCAACATGCTAAAGCAAGTGTATGATGGACTCAAAAAGCCAAGAAACACACACACACACACACACACACACAGATTTATGGGATATACATTTTTGGAAGCAGTTAAACTTTCCTAATCCTGAACTGTTCAAAACACTATTATCACCATGTTTTCTACTGCCTAATTGTGAAGTCCAGATTCTGTTGAACTGCTGTTTTACTTTTCATTTTTGGGCATCACACACATTATAATGCTGTCTCTGTAGTCGCCAAAGATATTTTTGCTGTTTTTTTTTGTTGTTTCCCAGAATGCCCCACTTTTTGTTACGTAATTACAAATTCTGAAGTTCCAGAAACTAACTGGAAGTTTAGTTTTCAGTAAATCAAATCACTTCCTGTCTCACCAAGTGGCCTTTAAGTACCTGTCTTCCGTGCACACGCGTGTCCTTTGTTGCAGGCGTGTGTACACTGCCGAGGGCCTCCCTCACCCGTCTTTTCTCTTTGTAGTTGCACTATGAAACATTCATGGTTCGGTCTTGCTGCACACTACCACATATATGGACTCACAGACTCTCTAAGACTCATTCACATGGTTCTGTTTAGCCGAACCGCTCGTGTTGCCATGATCTTCCATCCTGGAGTGTGATGTCACTGTTGTGTCTTTTAGGAAGCAAACAAAAACAAAAGTTTCAGAGAATCTAATATTTCTGTTTGTCATCGTGTGTCCTACAATACATTTCTGTCGAAGATTTATTCTTACAAATTATTTTAACGTATAATTTTTAAAAATGGTTTCAGTTTACATTTCAGGTTATTTTTATTTGAGATCCGGATTTTCAGCACTTGTTGTATTCAGCTGTATAATTTATCCATTAGAACTAACATGGTTTTTGGCAGGGTAACCGTGAGTCAGTTCTTTCTTCCATTTAAATAATGAACGATTGTATTCATAATCAATTTTCTGTGCTGGATGCACTTTTCTAACGTTCTGTTATTGGTCAAAACTGTAAAATGCATTTTAATAATAATCAGCTGTTTACTATATTGAAATTTTGTCTTGCAGTTGTTGTGTTTATGGGAATTAGATTTCATAGTTTTTGAAATCGTTCAGTTTTGAAGTTGGCCCAATACTGCAGAAGACTTTATAATACAGTTCACAATATAGTGCAGAAGACTATTTAGTTTACAAACTGTGGTCTAGTGCCAATCAGGATGTCGATACAGATATTCATCCTGCAGGAAACATATTTCTGCAAGTCAAACAAAACATCTGAATCGGCTTTAAGTTGTTTTAGGTCTCCAAATGTTATCACAAAAGTGCCTTATTTGTAAATGTATATTTGTGTTGCTTGTTCTGTGCATTTCTCTCCATCATCATCATCATCTCTCCATCAGCGATCTGAACTTCACAACCACGCATCTTCTCTCTCCTTTTCTTATTTCTTGTTTACATCCAGTTATCTTCATCTCTCTTTATGGCTCAATGTCAAGACCAAGCCCCGCCCCCCCCACGTGCCCTGTCCATGGGTCCACGCCTCACAAACACAAAAAAATCACCAGTGGCCCAACAGTCAGTGTTTTCTATGTTGTATTTTTTTATTGTCATTATTCCGTGATGTAAGATAAAGATTTGTGTGGATGACAAATTTTGCCGTTGTTTTGTATAAGTGGAGAAACTTCATGTAGAGACAAAACTGCTGTATGTGTCTTTCAGAAAACAACGTAACACTCTAATAATTCTCTGGAAGTGTGTTCAAAGATCTGCACAAGCTAACTGGTGTTGAAAACTAATGTCAAAAAGATTCTGTTACCCAAAAATATCAAACGTGAGCCTTCCATGTTATACAGTCGGGCTGCTGATATATATCAGATGTCAGTCTGATATTTACTACATTGTATTAGCTACATTTGTCTTTATTATTAGTTTTATTTCAACAGAAGGATTAATGGTCTAATTTCATTTTGCCTTAATTGTTAAAAAGACGGAATACTTAATGCTAAAAAAAGTTTGCTTCCTATTCAGAAATTTTTCATGCATTTATTTTACTAAGAATACACTTATTTTGTAGAAACCAAAAAGTGTGGTTTCAAAGAAAGTAGAAACCACTTACTTGAAACGAATGCTTGAAGCTGTTGTGACGTGTATGTTCTACAAATGTTAATATTGTTCATAATAAGCAACATGCGCTTGAGTTTTGTCTGATGTGACCTTTAGAACTAGTTGTGACACATACCACCAATTGTCACCTGTTGTTGCTTTCATGAGAAAGAATCAGTTAATCAAATAAATATGTGAAATACACGCCAGAAAAGGGTTGTTTCAAAACTTTCTTGCTTTTATTGCAGTTACATTTTTTAACACCTCTGTATAACCAAACGTTAGTGGCTCTAACCCCCTTCTAAATGGGTTATAATTTCTGCGAGGAAAAATCTTAATGTTTTTTGAATTCTCTAAAACTAGACTTCTCACTGTAATGAATGAACAGTCACATCTCTGATGCTCACCTAATTCTCTCTTGTAAGGAACCTTTGGATCACAATGTGATTAACTGCAGCAGATCAGTTACCAACATGATGTGACTGTTAGCTTCTGTGCAGAAATCTGATCTGAAATCAGTGATTAGTGTGATCACATACGGTCTGTAATTGTCTCTCTATGGTAATGTGGCCGTGTTGCTTTCTGCCTCGACACATAAAGGTCACGACTGGCCACATGCTTAGAGTTCATTTCTTCATCTGAACGTCGAGGGTGAGTGAGCGGTCGATGCCACCCGTGATTATTTCCATCTACATCTGTATTGCTTATACTCGGACTGAGGGGGTCATTTTAATCATGTAGTTTGTAATTTCCACCTTTAAGAAAATTAGGTTTGTCTACTTCATTGAATACAACAGGACAGCTACAACACAGGTGAGTGCACACGGCACACAGATATATTTTATTGTCAATATGAAACAATAAGATAACAATAATAAGAACAATAAGATTGTTTGTAACTTTATCTTAAAGGGGCTTTGAATTAGTTTACAGTGTGATCCAAAAGACTATGGCCACTATTGTAAATGCTGTTTTATTTATTTTGCTTCTTTCTTAGTACAGAATCTTAAATATTTCTTGTTCATTTTATGACAACAACTTTGCAAATTTCCTAAAATCCTGAAAGTGTTTTTTCAGGTTTAAAACAGAAGTTAAATTCCAGACTGGTTTTAGATGTCTGGACCAGTAAATGTTTCTGGATACAATGTGTTACATGTAATTTCTCTAGAAAAGTACATTCACATCATATCTCATACAGATGAACATTATCAGGTTTATCTTGTTTGGCTAAATAAATGTCCACGTGTAAAGGGTTTTTCTAAAAACGATACTTTGATGCCCACAGTGAGTAACATCCATGTCGATATTTAAATGCTGCGAGTGTGTATGTTTTTAACTGTTGTCTTTCAATTGTCTGCAAACATTGATTGTCTTAATTAAACATCATAATATTATTATTTCTTGTAGTCCCTGAAGCCACAAATGAAGCATTTCCATCAGCTATAGATATTGTTGAAAGTCACTCGACACAAGATTTATTATTTTGCATTAGCTAAGATTTATTCAGTCAGCTCTGATTAAATCTCTTTCAGGTTTTTAATTATTTCTGAGAGGTTTTGGAAGTAACCCATCTTTCTACTTTATCTAAATATTCTTATGTGTTTAAAGAATCCATCACAGCTAATTGGAGAGCGTCATATCTTCACTACTTTCTACCTGTCTTGGCAGCCAACCGTCCGACCACTTCGCTGCAGTGCAAGAGTCAGTTTCTCTTTATGCTGCACCTGATGGTGAACTTAATTGACACTGCGTGTTGTCTTTCTGCACTCCGTCATGGTTCCCTTAGTCCGGCCTTCTCCTTTCTCTGCCTGTGACGTGTCTGAGCCCTCACCGCATGCTGTGTGGTCTGCTTGAGTTACGTGCTGGACCACAGCCCTCAGGAAAGGGCAAAGCTTGAACCATGGCCAGCCTGAACCTAACCCCAGCTAACAAATTACAGTTGTAAGAAAGTTTCCCTATTGTTTCCATTAAGTAACAAAAAATGTTTTGAATGTTCTAGGTAAGTTCAAAACATCCCATTTTTAGATGTTGTATTAACATTATTGCTTAGTTCTCTAAAAACGTTCTTACAACCTAAAATTGTTAGCTGGGATAGAGCTTTCCATGGGAAACAGAATGTAGCCTCAGGTACAAGAGCAAATAAAAAGGAAACTACGTGAAATACAAAAGAAAGAGATGAAACGACATGGTAAAGAGAGAGACGAGACGAAACAGAAACTGTGGCTCTGTTACAAAATCTAGTATGCTGCCTGCATAAGAGGCATGTTTCTGTGTCAAGTGTTCCCAAAAGGGTAGGCAACATGATCTATGGCACCTAAAGGAAAAAGTATGTTACAAAAGATACAATCCCACGATTCATTGCAACAAGCCCAGGAAAATAACTAGTCAACTTATTCAATCCAATAAAAATTCACTATTTTACCTGTTCATTATGTAGTATTTTGTTTCTTGCTAAAGTAACAGAACCATATATTTATATAATTTATTTATAATTTCAGTTAATTTATAATTCATATAAGGTTCAGTCATGGCTTCATTATTTTGATTAAATGGGCATGGCAAATATTTAGTTACCTGTGTGTATGATGTTACTGCTTTGACTGGCATTTCTTTTTAATCAGTGTTTAATACACCTGACGGAACCACTCAGAAGTTCTGGGATCTGAATGCATGACAATCTTTTGGACTTTCATTGTATCCTGCCCCATTTCCACCAAAGAATTGTGGCTCAGTTACTAGGAAACAAAGAACACTGACAGGTTAGATATATCAAATTCTTAAAGAGCAAACAATCACTACAATAGTTATAAAGACTGCAGCTGAAACTACCCCTGTGGATCTTAAACAGACTCTCAACACAATTCATCTCTACAGTGAAACACTTCACACATGGACCAACCAGTTCCACCAGTTCCCCGACTGGAGATCGACGTGGATTTGGGATTCGCTCTCTTCTTCCTTTTTCTCCTCTGCCTCTTCTTGTTTGTTACTGTTGTGCGTTGTGCTCGAACAGTTATGGATCCATATGGCTCCATCCCGACCTCCACGTATGAGAAGGAGCAGATAACTAACTGATAAATGCTCTGATACCATGTTAGAAACTCTTGTAATTTTGTCTGAATGGAATGATAACAATTGTCGCACAGCATCATTATCTGCATGTTTAATATTGTGAGTGTCATCCAGGTATCATCAGAAGTAAAAAGTTGTTTCACATTTTTAATTCGTTTTTTGTAAAAATGTTTGAACTCTTTGCTGTTTCATCAAATATTGAGTCAAGAAAATCACAGCAGATATATTATTGGTTTATTCATCAAACTGGAAATGGAAGGCAAAGGTAAACACATTGCATTGTGGGATACAGCGTTGCATGCATGGTGCTCTGTTGCATTCTGCACAATATTTGTAAATACTGATGTATTGTAAATACATCTGTGTTTTCTGTGCATACAGAAATTTCTCATAATGTGTACCATATTCAAATCATACGCTATAGAAAAGGTTTTTACATTTGGCAGACACTTTCATTCAAAGCAACTTACAGTGCATTCAAGTCATACGTTTAATCAGTATGTGTTTCCTAAGATTCGAACCTAAGACCTTTAGCACTGGATTGTGTTGCACAGGAACACAATCCAGAAATGAATTTAAATGTGATGCAAACCTGCAGCATATCTGTGGTCTGGCTATAGGCAGCTTGGGTTATCCAAGTTCCCTGTTTTGGTTTCTTTTTAGCATTCTGGGTGAAACTCCAGGCTCATCCGGGATTTGAACCCTGGACCTCAGTCATACCCCTAGACCAGCGAGCCCCCACACATAAACCTTTTTAATAAAAATGATCCACCATGTCCACCAATGAATTGCCATGTTAACAAAAGACCAAAAATCATGGTATCATTTGGTCCATTTTTGTTAATAATTCAGTTCCTAATACACAACATTTCACTTGCCATTAATATAACAGCCAACAAAATAAAGAGGAAATGAACGTACGTTTTACACCACTGTCATTTTTAATTGGTTTTAAAGAATTAAAGGCAGAAACGAAGGTAAATAAAAAGAGTAAAACGTTTACAATCTAAACTCTACCGACATGTCCGCCTTTAACGTCTAATGACGCACTTCCTGTCCGTGCGATGACGTCACTCCGCTTCCGCCTAGAACTTCCTTTCTGGCAGCGGCTCGATCTTCGCCAACATGCCAGTGAGTATCAGAGCCCGAAAACACGTCGAAATACAGCGAGTAAACACCAGGACGAGAGCACAGCGAAACGCTTTCCCCAGCAAACAATGGCGAAGGCCTTCAAGTGTAAACTGTGGCATTAACGCGGAGGTTAAACGTAAAAATAAGCGTTTAGTCCTGAATGGAGCGGCACCGTGCGTGTCAAGATGGCGGCGACCATAGAGCAAAACATGGAGGTTTAGCAGCAATACGACGCAGCTTTCACGATCATCGTGTTAACACAGCTCGACCAAAAGCTAGCGTTTTATTTTTCAGCTTTAACAGAGATTGTGTACGGATGATTGGCTCTTATGATTGCACAGAGGTCGTCAAGATTACGTTTTATTCTCCAGACGCAAATATGGCTGTTATAAATTTAGCGAAGGTGCCTACATTACATTTATAGGCGTCAGACTCACGTTTGCAGGCATGCTGTTCTCCAGATGGGCTGTTTGTTTGGGATCTGAATGGTTTGGTGTGTCTGTGTAACGTTGCTGGTTCAGATGTCATTGTGTGCAGTTACAATGTGAAATGTGTCCTCCTGTAACAGCTCGCAAAAGACTTGCTGCACCCAACCCCCGAAGAAGAGAGGAGGAGGCACAAGAAGAAGCGCCTCGTCCAGAGTCCAAACTCTTACTTCATGGATGTCAAATGTCCAGGTAAACGTCATCATAAATGACATCATATGGGAGAGTCACGTGATGTGATGGATCTTATAACATTTATATCAGGGCAGTGATGTGATGGATCTTATAACATTTATATCAGGGCAGTGATGTGATGGATCTTATAACATTTATATCAGGGCAGTGATGTGATGGATCTTATAACATTTATATCAGGGCAGTGATGTGATGGATCTTATAACATTTATATCAGGGCAGTGATGTGATGGGTCTTATAACATTTATATCAGGGCAGTGATGTGATGGATAACTCACTTGCCTCTCTTCTCTTTCAGGATGTTATAAGATCACAACAGTGTTCAGTCATGCACAGACAGTAGTGCTTTGTGTCGGTTGCTCCACTGTGCTGTGTCAGCCCACCGGAGGCAAAGCTCGGCTCACAGAAGGTTAGTTTGTGCCTTTACTAACACTCAGACAAGTAGAAATGTAATGATCTTAGCTATTTAAGGAAAGTTACAAGTTGTTTCGTCAGTTTTCTGTTTTGGAAGCATAGAAGACCGAGTGGCCTAATGATGAAAGTTACGTATGAGTTACTATGGTTATTGCTTACAGAAAACAGAACTGTTATAGACCAGTATTTATTAATAAAGATCTTTTGTTATGGCTTCATACAATTCTGTTTGTTTGTAAAGTAATACATACTATTGTAGTTACGTTCTGTTTAATTTGCATTTATTCATTTACAGATGAGAGAGCATTTCACATTTTGTGCTCTAGGAGTCAACAAGCCTAGTCTACAAAGCTACATTTATAATAAAAACGAGATGAATGAACAGTAGAACAGTAGAATGAACAAGTTATTTTACACAACGTTAAACAAGGTTAAAGATCAAAACATTAGGGATTCGTCCGGTGTCTGATTTCTCAGTTTATTATTTTATGAGTACAGTTGCTTTACAGGAAAGCATTTCATTGTGCTCTGTTGTAAAGTCAGGTGTCAGATTGATGAGGAGTTTTTTCAGCTCACTCTAATTCATTGTTGTTAGTAAAGCCACGGCTGCTCTCAGTCGTAACATTTCACATACTTGTATTTGTGGAAACATTTAAATAAAAATAAGCACCTTTGCTTACATTAACGGTCATGTTACATCCACATCTATGATGCTTTTGTCACATGGTTTATAATATATTAACATTTGTTGAACGACTAGTGAAACTTAACAGCTGTATCAAGCTCCAGCTAATGACATAAAATAGTGACAAATGAAAGTAATCTCTCATTGAGGGTGACAGCATTTACAGTCTGCTGATGTGTTAAGATACTGAGACTGTTTTTTACTTTAATGGCATTATGGACATGAGAAGATGCTCTCTGTTTTTGCGGCGGTTGTTATTCAGAGGCTTGTTGCTGAGTGTGTTTTATATTTAACTGCAGCTGTAGGTCAGCGGGTGAGTTTTATCTCTGGAAGTTCTCTGTCAGGCTTCTAGTGTTGTATTCACAGTAGATGATGGGGGTCGTAGATGTGCAGCTCAGATCAGCATCATTCAGAGTATTAACATGTATTTGTTTGTGAGATTGTGTCTGATGTAATGCAGAAAGCAAAAATGTTTTTATTTAATGAAATGTTTGAATAATGTTATTATAACCAAGCAGTAACATTAATACAATGTCTGAAAACTGGACTGTTGCTGGGTTTGTTGTTAATGAGATTCAGCTGTGTGTTTTGACAGCGACCTCTGCTTTTGTTCTCTTCTCTCCAGGGTGTTCCTTCAGGAGAAAGCAGCACTAAGATGTTCTGTAGATGCTTCCAGAGAGAGGGAGAGAAGGAGAGAGAAGATGATCTGACCTCCATGACCACAGCCTGATTATTTCACAGCAGGGATGAGGAGATATAACCAAACACCCTCATTAGATGCCTCAAGGGCCGGCAGAAACATTCTCCAAACTGTCTCTCTCTCTGTTACAGACTCAATAAAATGTTTGGGCTACAACGATGTCGTGATATTTTTTTTAATTATGTAACGTCATGAATCTAATTGATGAGGTTTATTATCTCTGAGGCTTTTGTTGAAGAGTGAGATGTGTGGATTTAATGTTCTTGTGAACTCGTTTAACATTAGCCACTGCCGAAGTTCAGATCCAATACTCAGTGTACATGAGTACAGAGAATGCATAACATTTTCCGTTTCTGTTTTCTTGGAACGTTTTACGTTAGAAATCATTCCTGTCTTTGTTGTAAATATGTGGATGGGGAAATGACATGTTTTTAACTCGGTATAACAGTATAATGCCAAGTGCATAAAACTTTGTCCTATGCAGAAATGCAGCCCTGCTGTGGATGATCATTTCTATCTTCATCTCTGATAAGAGCAAAACCTCAGCTTCTACCATCCAGCACAGATGCAGTTCCTGAACTGGCCACACGGTGTCACAAAACGAAGCCCTTACTGAGATCTATTGAACATGCATTTAATTTTACTGCATGCATTTTAATTGCAATGCAATGTAAGTGCATTATCCATGATCTTAAAACCGTAACCGGTCTGATGAAAAGTTATTTCAGTTCAATTCTATGCAGTATAATAAAAATGTACTTGATGGTTTATCTGTGCTGTATGTTAGGAGGCAAATTGCTTTAAATGGTTCCGCCCCGGAAGTGTTTACCATTATGTCTGACGTCACGTAGGCGTTGTGGGCCACTGGTTAAACATGTTGTCTTGATAGTGCACTTCTTCAAAAGTGAATGCACCATTCACTGAGTAAAGTAAAGGTCTTTAAAGTGACTTTCAATTCCCTATTCAGTGTCTAACATTAAATGCTTCACTCAAAACCTTCTCTGGTCACAGATAAAGGCATCTTCTTTAAAAGAAAACGCCTGAAATTGGTCATTTAAGATGCAATCTCTAACTTTCTCCTCTCTGTCGTCATCTCTGTTTAAAACATAAATCGCAGGTTACTTTACGTACGTTTCATTACGTATGTGGAAGTCAAATGACGTCAAACGGACATTTCCCGGGAAATCGGACCCGACAGCTCAGATTAGAAATCATTATTATAACCTCACAGTTGTGACTCGAGGTGAGGTAAGGAGATCTTTTCAATATACCTGCTCAATAACAGATTTGTGTTCATTTCAGAGCTTATACAAAACTTAAACATTGCAGCTGTAATCAAACCCGTGTCTTTTCACAGGAATCATGCTTCAGATATCTGCACATTGTCATTGTAAATGGCTCTGTCCTCAGGTGAGATATGAAGCCTCAGCACTTCAATAAAAGCCTCCATCTTCACCTCCGTTATCCTGTTAACACAGTCAGGCTTCTACATGCCTCCTGCAGGTCAGATGTTTGGTAATCTTGGTAACTTTGGTATAATTTTATTATTACCAGTTTTGGGACTCAGCGGTAGGAATGGTGTACAATCTACCCATAGTTAAACAGTTTAGACCAGCAAAATTCCCTGAATATTGCCGAAACTCTTAACTTTGGAAACTGAACAAACAAGTTAACTTTGGACAATGTTGAGGACTTTGGAAGTGCCAGCATGCATTGCATCATGTTTAAATTGTGATTACTGTGATTAACAAAAAATGTTTTTGTTTGCTAGCCTAAAGCTACATGATAGATTAGCTTTGGTCTCTAATAGCACAATATACAAAAATCATCTATTAAAAGTAATTTATGATCATTGCAAAGTATAATTGCTTAAGATAATTGTAGTAACCTTAACAGGCATTTACTGGCTGAAGGAAAAGTTTTGCATTTTTTTAAAGGGGCAGTTCATGCTAAATGATCCCGGTGACCGAAGCTGTCGCTGGACCCCATTCAGTTTCACTGTATGGAAAAATGCAAGCTGGAATTGACTCATTTTTCCTTTTGTGTTTCACAGAAAGTCCTACAGTATTGGAAGGACGTGAGGGTGAGTAAATGACTATAGACTCCTGAAACTCTTTTAAGATTACTTTCACAACAAATATAGTGTCACTATAGTGTCTCAGTTCTTTCTGCTCCATTTTAGGTAGAAAGGAAGACCCCTTTTGTCCTTGATTGCTCCCCTTTGTATTTTCAATCCACTTGTCCGTTTATCCTTCCTCCTCTGGGAATCCTGGAAATTTGGAGGTGTGGGGAGGAGAGAGAGCTGACTTGTCTCAAATCAGTCAGGTCGTGTTTCTGCTCTCACTTGCTGTGATTTGCCGGCAGCACCGGGTAACAGTCTTTCTCTCTCTTTTCTCTCTCTCTCTCTCTCTCTCTCTCTCTCGCTTTGCTCTCTCTGCCTTCCTCTCTCGTCCACATTTATTCCGTCCACTGCTTGCATCAAAGCAGCTTTTGCTTTCCCGTCTTCTGCTCTCCAGGATTTTGTCCTCTGCACTCTTCACATCAGAGCATATTCCCGTTTGCTCTGCTTTTCTTCATATCTCCTGGAATGTGGTACTCTTTGGCTTTCACTCTGTGTGGGATCTCGTCTTTGATTCAGGGTAGGTTGCACAGCGTGTGCACATGTGTTTTTGTATGTATGCATGTATATGTATATCTGCATTAAAAAAGAAGATATTAAATTCAATGCAGTTAAATACTTGAATGAAATCTGTGAATGAAATGAAACGTGTAGTCTTGTGAAGATTTTTGCCTGTAGCAACCTTATACCTCCAGATGTTTCGCAGGGTTTTTTAAACCACTACCGCACTCAGGAAATAAAGAAAAATTAGAGAGAATGTAATTAAGAATGAATTGCTTAACTGTGAGGTGCACCCCATCTCTCTCTCTCTCTCTCTCTCTCTCTCTCTCTCTCTCTCTCTCTCGCTCATTCCTGTGAGAACACAGACTGCATGTGGGTGATGGAGGCACTGAACACATTTGTGTTGTGTGATGTCACACAACAAAATAGTGTGACATCACAGATCGTGACATATCAGTGAAATATCTTCAAGCTTTTAAGATCGCAGAAGTTAAAGTATTTTAACTGAAATAACAAATATATGAAATGTTCATGGAATTTGTTTAAAATTTCACTAGGAAAAACGGATAACAGATATTTTCATGTATTCATTATTCAAATATTTTGTGTATTCAGAGTTTCAATTTAAAACCTTAATACTTTGAAACAGCATTCATTTTGATTCACCTTTCATTTGCTCCTTCATTTTCATTTCTCATGATTTACTCTGATGTATTTACGCCCTTGAAGTCAGTGTAACTCAACAATCTTTTTGTGCCTGTAAAAACCCGCAAAATACAAGAGTTATTATTTCTATTGATTTAAAATCCCCAAAGTAATAAACATTTCAGAAATAGAAAATATATCTGAAGTATATCTAAAGTTGATCCCTCCAGGTTTTGCTGGGCAAATCCATGTGAAATAACAGACATTGAGAAACATTACTTCTTGAGAAAAATAAACACTGTAAATCAAGGTCATCACGGGTTTCCTGTCTAGGCACATTTTAATGAATGAATGAAATTAATCCTGAATGATAATAAGGGTTTCAGGGGTTAATTAGGGTTTATTTGATAATCTGGATTTAGTTGTTAAAGGCATGACCTTCACGACCCTCGCATAACTACTCGCATACACAGCATACACATGAAACTGACGTTTCAATAGGACTGAACATGGTAAAGTAGAGGAAATAATCAATTCAAGAGCAGATCCAATCGTACTTTTACTGTCATCTTAGCAAGCGCTGAATTAATGTTGTTTCATTTAGTCATAACTTGTCTGTGCATGCCACACACACATTTCTTAAAAGAACAATTTTTTCTTACCTTTTCAAAGTCTAAAGAACCTTTATCAACTACAAAGAACATTTTGTAAAACAAATAGGTTCTGTGCATGTTAAAATTTCTTTATGGGACCACATAGCAAAAAATGGTTCTTCTGTGGCATCAGGAATTTTTTGTAGAGTGTGTGTCATTCCAGTGTTGATTCGAAGTTTGTCTTCTGAGTGGTGGTACATTCATGTTTTCTGTCAGTGTCGCTGCAAGGCCCGTACCAGAGAACCTTGCTGAACAACCTTCTGAAGGACTATAACCGCATGGAGAGACCTGTAGCCAATGACTCTCAACCTCTCACTGTGGTTCTCTCATTGAGCTTGGTGCAGATCATGGACGTGGTGAGTCCCTCTATTCCAGTGAAACCGAATAGGCCAAAATGAGATATAAGATCCTTTAATATCTCGGCTTAATGGAGATTAAATTTTGCTTAAGTCAAACCATCTATTTCTTCTTATTAGAAGAATCCCCAGTAATCTCACATTTAGTTTCAGGAGACAACTCTGCAATGTCTCTTCAATAGAACTCTACAATAGACTCTATAAAGTTTGCCATTAAAGTCAGAAATTTTAATGTAAAGTCAAACTTTTCTCATCAAATATAAGTTTGATGAGACCTCTGTTAAGTTTATGGACATCGTTCAACCTCCGAACAATAACATTTCTCTGGGTCATTCCATGAGCCATAACCCTCATGATCTGACATTGTTTTTTTTATTGGTGTTTTCTGTGTTGGTGTGCAGTAACCATCAAGTCATTTTAAACCTCCTCTAACCTCTCTTGCTTACACAGGATGAGAAGAATCAGATACTGACGTCCAACATCTGGCTTAACATGGTAAGCCAAACTTTAGTAAACTTTTATATGTGTATAATTAAAACATAAATGACTAGAATGTTATTGAAAATACTGTGTGTAATGCACAAGACACACAGAAAGTACAATACATGTTCAGCTCAAATCTATCTCAAGATATCTATGGAGATATATGTGATGAATGAATTCTAACAAAACATCAGCAGGTATAACCAGAGAATGTGATTCTTCACACAGATAAAGTGTAACAGAGTAAATGTGATTAGACATGTTAGTTTAGTATGTATGTTTCTCAGCACTGGTATGATCATTATCTGCGGTGGAACCAGTCTGAATATCCCGGAGTGAAAAATCTTCGCTTCACCACAGACCAGATATGGACCCCAGACATCCTCTTATACAACAGGTGGGCTCCCCTACACACACACTGACATGTCTGTGAGGAAAGGTTACTGTTATTACTCATTTAGTCCTCCATGTTGCTTGCATTTGGAATTATGTTTCCTTTAAAAAAAAAACTTTGGGCAGTGGCCTACTGGTTTAACTCTAGCTTACAACATTTCAGTTTCCTGCTCCATGCCTCCCCCATATTTTCCTGTCTTCTCTCAACTATCTATTGGAATGAAAGCAGAAAAATGCTAACAATGAAACATGTCCAACCTCTCTTCTCTCTCTCTCTCTCTCTCTCTCTCTCTCTCTCTCTCTCTCTCTCCATTTTCAGCGCAGATGATAAGTTTGACTCCACCTTTAAGTCCAACGTGGTGGTGAACTCCAGTGGCTACTGCAACTATCTGCCTCCAGGTCAGTGTAAACGCTTGTGCTTAAGGTTTATGATGCACTCATATAAGATACGACGCATGACATGGTACAGCCAATGACAGGTGAGTGGTTCATAACAACAAGTGGCATTCGAAGCAAAAGCGTGATGCTATAAAACAAAGACAATTTTGGCACTCAACTCAGCAGATGAAGGAATTACAGGTTTATGGAAAGTGCCGTTGTTTCAGAGGAAGTGCTCATGAATTTTGTCCACAGAAGTGGAATTGTTCAGGTGAGAGCATATTTCTCTGAAGCTGTATTGAAGAGTTTCTTGACTGTTAAGTGTGGAAATCAGATACCTGTGGTTCATTTCACAGTAAATGATGGATCACAGGCCACGGGCAGTTTAAAGACGTGAGCCTCAGAAACAGAGACATTCATGGTTTGAGAGAAAAGAGGGACTGCATGAATTGTGTTTCTTGAGGGGCAATAAGTGCTCAGAAATTTACAGTTTGCATTTATTTTGTAAAGTATAGAAGAAATTAATTATAATGAGTATGAACATATTTCTATGTTGAATAGTTATTTTTTGCACATGTTAATGTAACCATGCATGTTATAAATGCTTTGGAGGAATGACACAGTTTCTTCCCTCACCAAGATCATAGATCCGTCCGCTCAGGTCTGTAAATGTAAACATCCTAATATAAATTCCCTTTTATATTAGGTTCTCTCTGACACGCACACACAGATTTGTACACTTAACAACTCGCTCAGCTCTTTAAATAACCCTCAGCCACCACAGACACAAACAAACACACATTCACTATCATAAGAAGATCTAGTCCGGATGCTGATATTTGGAGCTCATGTTGATTTCATTGCATTGTATCGCTGCATATCTCTCCTCTCACATTAAAGTCATGCAGTCCCCCAACCCCAAACAGAAATCAAATGCCTTTTTGAAGTCAAGTCAGGCAGAGAAAAGATGAGAAAACGAGGGAGGGTGCAAAAGGAGAGAGAGAAGCTCAAATCTGATTTTCACACAATATTTACCCATCAGTGGGTTGTGGGCGTAAACAGATTACGGTAATCCAGTGATCTGAGCATATGCCAGACAGACACACACACACAGATTCTGATCCAGAAATGTTTGTTTTCATTTGCTTCAATTGTCTGACACTTTGAGAGATGATTTGAAAAATCCATAACCCAAAGATTCAAAAGTGATGAAAAATCAATAATAATAATCTGCACAGGTAAATCTCATGAAAACATCCAGATCATATGACCCAAAGAAATAAGTTTTATTTAATGAAAAAACAATTAAGATATTTTGTACTGTATTTGTATAATAATACTTTTTGATTTATTATCATTATGATTGGAATGTGTCTGAATATTTAAATTTGTTTATAAATCTGAAACTGACTTAAATACGGGATTCAACCCGTATTTTTTAAAATGATATTACCATGATTGTCACGTTTAGAGCAGATCAGATGTTTAATGCAGTTTTTGTTGACAGCAAAGATAATTTTACAGTAGATTAAAGTCTAATATTGACTCATTCATGGTGTGCTGGTTTCACTAGTAATAATAAGAGATTATGTACATCTGATGCCTCGTACCTCTGAGAGATCCCTGAGAGATCTACAGTTCCTGCAGGAGTTTGAGTGTCTGAACCATGTGTTTGATTCGTTACATTTGTGTTTAAAGATGTTACTTGGACTCATTTTAAATTTAAAATCTGTATTTGCAATTTCATTGGTTTATGAAATTAGATTTTATGAATACATCAGCTGACCTGGATGATTGTGAGACTCCCGATCTGAAAATATGCACCAGTCTGGCTCTGATTTCCAGGAAACACACAAACGTAAATACTATACGTTTAATACACCAAATTGCTTTGGATAAAAGCCACTTTCAAATGCCTAAATGTAAATGCCTAATACATTTACATTTTATACAAAGTTGTTTATACATTTATACATTTGCATTTACAAAGTGCCTGACACTACATGCATATTCATTATCAGCCCAAACATATATAAACATGATCAAAAGATGGTCTATAAGGGCCCGTAACAGATGTTTAGTATGCATAGACTGTTTTGGCTCCCTGTATCATCTCATTCAGTATTTTTTGCTTGCCTAAAGTCTTTCCATGAAGCAGGAGTGCACAGCGGTTTTTCTAGCACACTAGCTGTTGCTATTGATTAGCTTTAGGATTAGTCGCTTGCTTCCCTTGAGAAGAAGCAAAAGGCAGCAAAATCCAGCAGAGATTTGAGACACTTACACTGAGCTGTGTTTCAGCCCTTTATTGATTTAAATTGATTTTAAAACACCACCATTGTGTTCTTCAGCTGCTGAGCTGTGTTAGTATACTGTAAGCTGTTTGGAAGAACGTCAAACACTAGAGATAGTTATGTTGTAGAACAGATTTGGTTAGCAAAGTTAGATGTCATTCTGAGAGTATTTCTCAAAGGAAATAATATAGGTAAACTTTGTTAAATGTGAGCCATTGGCCGTCTTCACTTAGCATTAGTTTCACTGTCAGGTATGGTCTTCAGTTCTGCTGTTTGTCTTCAACTCTGATTTTTCTGAAAATAAACTCTGAAGCGCATTAGGACTGGCAGGTAAATTTTAGCCACATGGAAGACCCTCGGTTTTATAAATGCGCTCAAATGTAATTCGTTTTGCTTGCAAAAGGGAAATGTGTAAACTTTTTGAATTGTTGAACAGAGATGTACTGTTATTTCAGACTTATGATTTTTGTATGACAGATAATATTAAAGGAAAGGAATCATATAGGCTTCATATAGACAACCAGCTAGAATATTTTAGAAACAAGATGCGGACAAAACCCTCAAAACACCTTAACAACCACACGGTAACGCAATACATCAAGAGTTTCTTTAATATTATAGAGATGTATTTAGCATTTTATGTTCTGCTGTTATCCCTTGAGACACACAAATGCTTTTAGTATTTTTAAAAGCTGTTTAACACTACATGTTAAACTGCATGTTTTCCAGGTCAAACTTAAAAGTTGAATAGCTGAATTTTAAAACAATAGAAAAAGCAAGTGCCATCACAGACCATTACTTCCATTTATATGTTTCTCCTCCACATCTGTGGTGAGGTTATATGCTGTTTGAGGTTTAGTTGTGAAATGTTTTTGACATGGTTTTCTGGGGAATTTTGCTGGATTGTTGACTCAGTGTTTGGAGATGCGCTCACGCTGTTGCTTTTCTGTTTCATTTCAAGTGTGATTTCGCCAATGAATATGTAAGTGTAAGATTACAAAGCTTTTTTGAAGCTGGAGTTTCACTGCTGTGCTGTTTAAAAGATGATTGGAAATTATATAAATAGCCTTTTCATTTATTTCATATTTAATTAATTTTCCTGTTTAATTTGTCTATTTCCCATTTTCAGAGCTTATTTGCACCAATGAGTAAGAATAAAAGCATTTGAAAGAATAAACAGCTCTATCTGCCTGTCTTATTTAAAGGGGAAGTGTATTTTTTGTTAAAATACTTCTTCCTGTCCAAGCATAATCTGTGGAAACGACTCTATTGTAAGTATGGCGTTACTATAAGTAAGCCATTCGTAAATTGATTCTCCCCAAAACTGGTTCAAGCAATGGTGTGTGTTTGGGGAGGGACTACCTCTTTGTCTGGCAGACAAGTTGGAGTGTTCAGGAAAACTCTTTGAAAACCAGAATTATGTTTGCAGTTCTGTTTGGTGACAGAAGACACCTCACCTCACCTTTGAAATGGAGTGAGTCTGTTCAGTCACAGATGTGATGAGGTTAGCTGGAGACTGTGTGTTTGCATGATCGTGCCCTGAGATCTTGATGTAATGATCTTTTCTGAGTCTCAGGCCATTTCTCAATGTGTTTTTTTTAGCTGTGTGCCAGTGAAAAGGTCATCTGGAATCTGTTTGGAATTGGTTGCTGCAGTGTAACATTTTGAGGCAGTGCATTTGTCAGCCAGTCAGAATGAAGCAGTTGACTTTGCATTAGATTTGCATTTGTGTATATATATAAAAGTTTTCCATTTTCTTCCACCCTTTTGACTGAAATGTTCCTCTTTATTTGTTTCCTCTTCACCCCAGGTATCTTCATGAGCACGTGTAACGTGGACGTCCGCTGGTTTCCTTTTGACATCCAGAAGTGTGAGCTGAAGTTCGGCTCATGGACGTTTGACGGATGGCTGCTGGATCTCCAGATGAATGAGGCTGACATCTCCGGCTTCATGCCCAATGGCGAGTGGGACCTCGTGGGTGAGTCAGTACAGCTTTTTCTTGTAGGTGTATGCCGATCAATGAAACGTTCCAGCCACAGGCAGAATGCTGTATGTGTGTTCTGTGGTGACATTCAGACAAATGCATGGTTCTCAAATGCAGAGAAGGACTTTCCTCTGGCTGGCATCTGATGTTTAGAGAGTTTGTATTGCAGAAGATCAAAGGTGAAAGAGCAGCATCAGCCGCTCTTGAGGACAACAGATTCTCTTTGAACGTCAGACTAATGGTCAGCAACAACAAGTAGACATTTCTCCACCATTATACGTCATTATTTTTTCTCCTGCTCTGTCTCTAATCAGGTGTGCCAGGCACCAGAAATGAGCTTTATTACGACTGCTGTAAGGAACCTTATCCAGATGTGACGTTTGTGGTGACCATCCGCAGACGGACTCTCTACTATGCCCTGAACCTGCTCGTCCCCTGCATGCTGCTCTCCTCCATGACCCTGCTTATCTTCCTGCTGCCTGCTGACTCTGGAGAAAAGATCTCACTAGGTATAGAGAGTGTGAGAGTGGGATTGTTTCTTTAAAATTTCTTCAGGAGAATTAGGAAAAGGGGAGCTGGTGCCAAAAGTTAGAATTTTCCAGTACAGGAAATACAGACAACCCAGCTAACAGGAAATGTTGTTAGAACATTGCCAAACGTTCTCTAAAAGTTCCTTCAAAGTTATCAAAAATGTTTTTTTGCAGTAACGTTGGTATAACTTTTTTAATGTTATATGTTCAGCTAAATTATTAGCTGGGAAGATTCTGAAGAAGAAAGTAGCATGCATTTGTTTGTGGAATCCATGCATATTCCGTGTGAGCATACATATTCAGCATCAGTGCGATCTCAGCAGTGAAGAATGAATTCCACTTTCCACTGTTTTTCCAAGGTCTCCATATTAAAAACAAAGAGCAGGAAATGTGTGGGTAGATATCACTCAACTGTTTCACATCAAATGGACTCTTGGTTTACTCTGGGGACTTTTATTCATGTTTATTAATTCTCTATCAAGACTTTTAACATAAAACACAGAGACAGTTCAAAGGGAAAGTAAAAGCAGTGATGAGTTGATGTGAAGGTGAGACCGACTCCAGGAACTAAATCTGTAATTTTCAGTTGTCTTTAATAGGCAGAGTGAATAGTGGTGAATAAAGTTTACGTAACGTTTAAGCTAAAGCTTTAAAATTTAGCCTCAATCACCTTAAACACTCAGCAGTCATCAGCCGTGCCAATAAAATGTGTAACCTAATGGAACCGGACACAATTAACCTAAAAGTACACAAAGCCTGATCACATTCTTAACACCTAGACTGTATATTTATTATTGAGGAATGTGATGTAAACAAAACGTGTGACTATATATATAATGTGTATATGAATGTTTCTATGAATGTCAAATACAGTTCCACAACCGTAAAACCAAATATTACTAAAGGAAAGTTAAACATTTACTGAAGTTGAGCAAGACATGTTTTAAAAAAAATGTTTTGATTGCAACTTTAACTTCCGGTTATTTTGGGAGTAAGTAGATCTGATCTGGCCGATGGGAGTGAATTATGCATGAAGTAATTACCAATGTTAAATTTTTAAGCATTACATTAATCTCTGCTCTACACACAGTTATATATGAGACATAATAAGATGTTTATTGCTGCCAGTACTTCAAAACAAGAACCTTACCCACCTCACACTGAAATATTGTCACATAAAATATGAAATACTTGATTGCCAAGATTGTTTATAAAAGCCGTCCTGCAGTTCAACTGGTAAAGCGTGGTGCTGTTTGAATCTATATAGCTTTAATGCTCTGTAAGTCACTTTGCATAAAAGAAATTTGCTAAATGGATAAATACATAATGCAAATGTTCAGTGAATCTGGTTGATGAATTCAGTCAAGCTCATTTAGTTCAGTATCTGTGACAGTAATTTTACTGTCACAGATACTGTCCATTATGCCAAGATAGCATTTATAAATCTGAACCAAACAGATATGTAAGAGGCAGGAGGTTGAGTGAGGGAGCAGACGCACATTTAAACAGCAGATATAGATGGATGGTGTGTGTGTGTGGGGCGTGATTTGAGCTAAACTAAAGAGCAGCTTTAGTTTAGAGGAAGAGGAAGAGAAATGTGCTGATGTCATTCACTTTATGTATCAATCCCAGCACGGCCATCCAATCAAATTCTGTCAAGATGAGTTACATCCAGTTTGGACATATTATGGTGGATATAAAGAAACTCTGACAAAATTCATTCATAACATAAACATTGTGTTAAATATGCATTTGTTTTAGGAGTTGACCGAAATGTTTTTTATTGTCTGTGGAGTATTTTGGGATAAAATCTAAATGTATAAATAATCTAATGAAATTTAATACATTGTCCACAAAATTGCTGAAATTAGATTTTTTTAAAATTCATGCAAGATTGTGTCGATTCCAGAATTTGACTGACAAATCATAAGGGACATTCTCTGATTTCAAACAAAGGGTCCAACGTTCTTTCAAGGTTTTCTCAAAGTTATCAGAAAATGTTCTTGCAGCAATGTTACATGTTGTTATGTGTCATTGGCCAATGTTCTAAAAACGTTGGCAGAAAAATATTATTCTTAAATTGTTAGTGGAACGTTTTACAGATGTGTGTACAATACATTCTACATGCATGTTTTTGATGCAGTCTGTTTTCTTCTGTTTCTTTTGTTATCTGCAGGTATTACTGTGCTGCTCTCATTAACAGTCTTCATGTTATTGGTGGCAGAGATCATGCCTGCAACCTCAGACTCCATCCCCCTGATAGGTAAAGCATGTATGCAACTTTTTCCTGCAATGTTTCTGTGTTTCAGCATGTGTGCACTCATGCAATTCATTTACAAAGTGACCCACACACACTGACACAGAGCTCTTAAAATATATTAGCCTGTACTTGAGCCTCTGAACTTAATATCCTGTAACGTTTTGTAAAATTTGACGCGCATGGTCACAGCTTTGAGCGTGCTGTTTCACACAATGTGACACTGCTGAATGAATTCACCACCTTTTTGTATCCAGACCAAAAACACCAACCTTGGCAACATAAGCTCGGCTTCTCATAGTAATTTGCAACGCTAATCGTAAAAGCGCTGGGCAGAAGAGAGGGCAGGTGAAGCCAAAGAAAAATAAAGTATTGAAATGGACTGAAGACTGGAGATGATTCTCGCATGAAAGCAACCCGTCCCACATTCTCTCTCTGTTGGTTTATAGGCCTCTCAGAAGCAGCAGAGATGCAGTTCAATCAGTGAAATGCATTTGTTTGGGTCCAGAGCGCTGTTTTTCATTCATCTGTTTTGATGGGCACTCTTTCTCTCTCTTTTATTATTGTGTTTTTATGGTTTGCTCTTTTTTCCTCTTTTCCATTGCTTCCCTGCGTCACTCTTTTATAATCAATGCCCTTTTTGTTGCATTTTGTCCTGGTTTTAATTGCTACAGTTGGGTGATAAAAAGGAGCTGTTCTGGTAATAAATAGATGTATGTCAGAGCGTTTTCTGTCTCTTTCTCTCAGGACAGTACTTTGCCAGCATTATGATCATTGTTGGCATGTCAGTTATTGCCACGGTGGTTGTGCTGCAATATCATCATCATGACCCCAATGGAGGAAACATGCCCAAATGGGTACGTACACACACACACACAACCTCATACACTAACTGGATGTGTTTAATACAACTAACCCAGCTAACCCAACTCCTAACTAAATTGTCAGTTACATAAAGACATTTATTTTTTAGTTTTTTAGACATTATATTAAAGTTATTATGGTTATATGATCATTATTCGAACGTTTTTAAATTCTGTAACATTTTTAAAACATTCCACTAAGGATTTAAGAATAACGTTTTTGATATACATAACCTTAAAATGTTCTACTAATGTTACTGCAAATTTTTGAAAACTTTGAGGGAACTTTTAAAGAACGTTAATCTATGTTCTTGGAACGTTCCCTGTTAGCTGGCACTGCCTTCGTCTTTTCTAAAGCACATTTTTCAACATTCACATTGTGTCGGTGGTGTTGTGGTAACAACCCCATTAACTGACAAAGCCCAATGAAAATACAAAAGGAAGCTGACAGGTGTATTTACTCAAAGTCTAATATCAGTTTCACATCAGTAGAGCAGATGAGGTATTTATCTTACGATCTGCAGTGATCTGTGTGAATAAGAACTAAAGGAGATTCAGTGTCAAAAACATGTCAAAGGAAGCGGCCTGGTATGTAGATACTGATCAGGGAGGCTTGTCTAACACTCAAAGAGTTTTGGGTTCTACAGGGAGTATAAAGTAAAACGTACAAGAAAATACGACAGGGCCATTTTAAAGCATTCCAGTAGCTTGTCTGTGTATTACCTGTACATATATTCTGCTTCGTATTGCCAGTTGGATACACTAGACCTTTTAATACACCAAATATGCATGAAGATGATCACAACCTGGTTGCTTAAATTGCAGTTTCTCTGTGGATTATAGCAGTGCCAGCCACCCTGGTCTTACATTTGCTGTGCTTTAAGTCTGCCCTTGGCCAGAACCCAGCAGTGCGACCTCATAATTCCACCCTGTCACTTCTTTATCTCTCTGTGTCGTGGTCCTTGCAGTCACATCTTGCTGTTTTACAGCTTCTCTTCTGAAGCGTCTGCTCTTGCCTCAGCAGAGCAGAGACAGAATGCAGGACAGAAAGAATCGGATGAATATTCTGTTCGTTTTTATTTGGTGTCAGGTGTTATCTAACCGTGTATTTTGATGCTGCATGTGGTTCAGAACTCCTCTGAAACTGCACTGCAGCTGTGAGTTGCATGTCTCCTCTCTCGCCACATGTAAGACAACATGCTTATTTGCTCAGGAATTGATTTTTGTTAATTTAAACAAAATAAGTAATGAATTGTAGCAGTTTTGAATAACCATCAAATCAACACGTTGACAGGGTTAAATTTCTCTAATGCAGATTTCTTGCTCTGCTTTGATCTTCCCATAGGTTCAGCTAGTCTTGCTCCAGTGGGTGGCCTGGTTTTTGCGTATGAAACGTCCTGGTGAAAGTGAAGACCCTGAGCGTCCTCCTTGCGCACCTCACCTGCGCCGCTGCTCTTCAGGATCCCAGAGTGGCAGCCTACCAAATGCTCCCGGTTCCACCTCTGCAGAGCTGCACCAGCACTACCATGCATCTTCTGCGCTGCATCCACTTCATCCCCAGAGCCTCCTGCAAGCCGCAACCATTTCTGGACACACCCACCATCTCCACACCCAGACCAACACTCCTAATAACAACGGAAACCTACTCTACATCGGCTTCTCCAGTCTGGACGACGCCTCACCTCCGTCCCTGCTGGCCGAGGCTGTGCAGAGAAACACTATGTCAGGCGGTCCATGCCCCACGGTGGTGTTGCCCCCGGCAGTTAGTTCCAGCCCGCCGCCTCACCTGCCCTCGCAGTTCTGCAGTCCTCCACCCCCTCCAACACCCAACCTGGAGGCCACAGGATGCCCGAGCACGGTGTCTGGTGGTGGGGGTGGTTGTTCTTGCTCTGGGGCCAGTGGTGGAGGAGACCCCCAGCTTCAGGCAATTTTAGAAGAGGTGCGTTACGTTGCCGACAGGTTCCGCGGACAGGACGAGAATGAAAGCGTGGCCGAACAATGGAAGTTTGCCGCGGCTGTAATCGACCGACTTTGTCTGGTGGCGTTCAGCGTTTTCAACATCATCTGCACCATCTCGATTCTCATGTCGGCGCCTAACTTTGTGGAGGCAGTTTCTAAGGATTTCATCTGATTACTTGTTGTTTGAGGAGAACGTTGAAACTTGATTCAGTCGTCCTTTGGAAATATTCATCTCCCTAAAATAGTGATTCAACTTTTTCCAAAACTTTAATTTGGAATGATGCAGAAGATCCTGATGGGTGGAAAATGCAATCTTTTGATTGGCTGGTATCCTTGTTCTCTGGACATCCTAAACTCAAACTTAATAAACTATGTGGGTAGAAAGCCAAACACCTCAATGTGTCTACAGATGAAGAGGAAAAGAGCTCCATGTGGTAAGAGGTTCTGAAAATATGGAATGAATGACAACACATGTAGATTGATAATGATCTTTGAACTGTGTCAGCAGCCTCATAACCTGATCTGTACTGCTTCAGGAATGCTTTGCAACTTTGTGCAAGTTAACTAGAGCAGCGCGAAGCCACTTAGTGATGTCAAAATATATTTTGATAATGTTTATCTGCTAGATGAAGTTGGAAGGAGATGAACAAGGAAGGAGAACATCATAAGTGACTGGGAGAAATATTAAAAGCAACAGAAGGTGTGAAGTGAAAGGCTATTTATTTAGGGACAGGCAGCAGATAGAGTCAGCAGACTGGATCCAGGCTTTAAATTGTTTTGATAATGGAGAGATAAAGAGGTAAATGATGGGATACACCTGACATATGGAGAGATATAGACTAATGGAGAGATTAGGGCATCCAGGCCAAAGAACAACAAGGGTAATAAAAACAAAACGAGAGTAGTGCATTAGACGGAAGGAACGCACTCAGCACAAAATGAAAGAAAGATGCACTGTAGAAGCGATTCAGACAACTGGATAAGGAGATGAGGGAGTTATGGGGACTCAGAGTGATGAATTAAGACATACGGACCAGGCAGCTGGGGGTAAATGAGACTCAGCAACATTTATTGGCAAGAGAAAAAATAGCTTCACAGTTGGACAGAAATAGCTCATCATGCCCCTCTCACAGAAAAGCTAAACTATGACTACATCAGTCCCACAACAGATGAGAAGACAAAAACGTTGCAGAGAAGTCCCAGCTAACAGGGAACGTTTTCAGAACTTCTCTAGAAGATGATTGAAAAGGTTCTCGCAGTAATGTTAGTGGAACTTTTTTAACATTATATATATATATATATGAAATATCAAAAATGTTTTTAAGTTGTTAGTGGAACAAAAAAAAGTTATATTCTTACAGTCAAGCAATAATATTAAAACAATGTCTAAAAAAATAGACTTTTTGAATGTTCCTAGACCTTCACATTTTTTATGTTTTTGTTACATAACAAAACATTAGTGAAATGTTCTTACAACCTAAAATTGTTAGCTGGGATAGGTGAGTGTGAGAACAATAATCCCCTGAGCTGTAAAGGAGAAATGGCACAAAGACAGACGAGACATGGACAGAACCTTATTATCCCTCTGTATGAAATGACTGAGGGTGATCAGAGATGATCTTTAGAATATCTAAACAGGAACAGTGAAGCAACCACTGTTTCTCTTTCATTCTCACACAGATAAAACAAATAAAGCAGAATATTTCTGTTTATATTCACCTTCACATCCTGATAGCAATCCCGAATTAAAGTCCAGTGTAAACTAACCAGTTTCTGAAAACGCAGTTCTAAATATGCCCATGGTCAGATAATATTACTTCAGGTACATTTTTCAGGATAAACAAGATGAGAATATCAGTAATTTTTTTTCCTGCAATACATTTTAATAGCAGCGACATATTTTTGGTCATTTCCAGCAGTTGTGGTCTTTATTGCAAGTATTACTTTATCACTGAATTATAGCACTTAGTGGATGTTGGAGTATTCATTAATTGTTGAAACTTACAGTCTGGTGTTTTGTCTTGCCAAAGATTGCTGCTGTCTGTCGTGCTCTAAGGAAATGCAAGACATTTTATTTTAATGGGGGACCAAGCAAATGTCTCTCTCTCTTGCTCTCTGATACAGACACAAATCATTTCCCGTCTATATAAAGTATATAAAGAATAAAGTATTGTTTTCTAATACGCAGTCTGCGCCTCGTCATTTTATGCACGTTTTTCAGTGAGGTAAATGACGACAGAGAGCGGGAAATTAGAGCGGGAAATGAGGCGCGTGTCTCGCGAGGCAGAAGCTGAGGTAAACGAAGACGAAACAGAAAACTGTGAAGAACGATCGAGAAAATGGGGTTTTCATTGATCACTCGTTCATGAAGGAGGGATGGAGTAAAGAAGTGAGGGAGGGTGGAGGGTTAATGTGAGAGTACAGAGCAGTGACTAGATCGTGAAAAGATTTATGAGGGAAAGCCTCATGTTTACCTCAAGTGCCTCAACCCCCTAAAACATCACAACTAACAAAGTAATGAAAGCTGTGTCTGAGCATTTGTGAGAATATAAAAATCACACCAGTTTAAAATCAACACGGGAATTCAAAACGCATTTTACTTTGACAGACAATGTGAAATTTTATTTAATAAGACCAAAAATAGCACGGGACTCGATTTTATCTATTAAGACTTGATTGAACTTTGAAAGTGTATCATCCATAGGAACAGAGCCAGACCTGAATGTGTTTTCAGTTGTGGAGGACTACAGCTCTGTGGAGGAATGTTTTCACCAGAATGTGCAAGCTGAAGATCTAAAGAGCTTCTCAAAGGTGACACTTTTCAAATCTTTACAAAAATGCTGTGTGTATATTACTTTAAAATTTAGATATGACAAGTTTTATACCACTGTTTAATGCTGGGCCAAAATATTGAAGCGGTCACATATAGCTCAATTTCCAGTCCCTACATGTACTATGCATTAATGAAAATTGCATGTCTAATGAGTAAATCACTCTCTCCCTGAATCTGCTGTGCTGGCACATTAACTTGTCTAGATTAACTGTGCTCGCTCAGACGGAGAGAAAGAGGATAATGGGTAAGGAAAAGCGTGTGTGTTTATGGTAAATAAAAAGATGATGCCACACAGAGATGAAAATTTGGAGTATGAGAACCAGGCTAGTGTGAAGGTGAAACTATTGTATGTTTTTTTGAGTGTGGACCATCCGTACTGTTTATATAAGCAATGGATATACAGTAATGATATAGGAAGTGGATAAGTGGTACGAAGTGATCAGGATTTTACTCTAAAGTGTTTTATACTGTTTAGTGTTAAATTTACTGTTCTTATGTTTTATGAAATATTGTGGTTTATTATAAATGATTCATCGGTGCACATTTTTTTAAAGTGCCCCTGTATTCTTTAAAAAAACCAACATTTGATAATGTAAGTCTCTCCCTTAGGATGGATATTGACCATCCAACGATCCAGTCAGTTCCTGAAGAATAAAATCAAGTCCCACTCCATTTTTTTTAGAAAAAAAAGCCATTTTGCGCAGATGTCACCATAGAAAAGACAGTTTTAGTCTTTCAGTCCGTTTCATGGTGACTATTGATCCCTTTATGTAAATTTAAACCAGATTAAAAAGATCCGCTGTCAGTTCAGAGAGCATCAGGGTGGACTGATAAAACATCTGCTGCACCCATAAATTCTGCGGCACCAATTCTGAAGATCTAAACATCTGTCACTAACTCAGCTCCCGAAATACTCATTAACAGTGCTGGACTATTTTCATTCTTTTTATTTGTGTCTTCAGCTGCTGATGTCCTGTGAACTTGTGACGACTTCCAATGATATAACTGGTGTGCGGTCCACAATCAGTGGCTTTAAATGAACAGGGTAAGATGGAGTTTATCGATAATAGTGATGAGGGAGAGGATGATGAGGACAGTGAGGTTGTTAGTGAGGCTGTTTGAGGAAAAATAAAACAAGATATAAAGATGCCCCCGTCGCCTCTATTATGTTCTTTACTCTAGATGGGGCTTGGGCCTTCACTGCAGGTCTTTGGGCTTTTTATCACCTGTTTTATCATCCATCAGGCAAAAATCATAAATCCAACCATTTAGAAAAGCCATAGCTTACCTCTCCTAGCAGAGCCACAAAATTTGATATATCTTTTCATTGTGGTGTGATGTGCTTTAGGGTTGTTTGAATGTCTGACTTTAATTTTGAGCCACCAGAGCTGGCAATGTTTTAAACTCACACCTTCAGTCCACCAACCTGACCACAAGTGGCCCTTTCTCAGCTAACAGGGAACATTTTCAGAACGTTGACTAACATGCTCTAAAAGTTCTCTCAGAGTTACCAAAAAATATTCTTGCAGTAACAGTAGTGGAACTTTTTTAATGTTGACTGCTGCTTCAGTCAAAAGGAATGGCCTTGACCTCTGCAGAGGTTGCAGTTTAGCGTTATATTGATTCTGTCTAACCTTATGGACGTTTCATCCTTCAGTCATGCTGGAATTGTGTTCTTTTTCCTGTACACTTTACAGTGCTTTTATGAAGATGTAATTATGTATGTAAACAGAAGACCGAGTAAGTGCATGTTTATGTGCACTTCAGGGGTCACTGTGTGAAAAGATGATGCGTCAAAGCTGCTTGCTCCAGAGTGTGATTACATCAAGATGTTTGCCTGAAGATTTACAATTAAAAAATACAATATTAACATTGACCTTTGCTTTCTTTAGATGGAGATTTTATTTGCGTGGCAGATAAACGTCTGCTGTTTTTCAATTTCTGGAATACTCATGATAATAAATGAAAGTTTGATTTATTCAGCTGGCTTCATGTTAAGGCAAGCTATTTCCCAAGTTGTGCGTGAGAGACAGAGGTACAAATAGATATTTAATTTCAGAGGCAACGTTACAGCGGGACCACAGACATGAGTTTTATGAATACTGCTTTATGACATTCTGTTTTGTTTATAGTTTCAGCGCATTAATTTGCAATAATCCTTTTATTGCTCATATAACATCTTCAAAATGACAGTGTTATGAAACTATATATACGTATACGTATATATATATATGTGTATGTGTATGTATATATGTGTGTGTATATATATTTTTTTTTAAAATATTTTTATATGTATATTTTATATATTTTTATATATATATATATGTAATTTTTTATATAAAAAATATATAAAAAACTATATATTTATATATTTATATATATAAAATTGAAAAATGTCCCTAGACCACGTTGCTTTCTGTAATGGCATTTAAAACTTCTGAAAATATATCTCAGTTTTCAGGTTTTATTTTGAGGCATTCTTGTACTGCTAAGTAAACACAGTAAAGTGTTTTTAAGTTTACTGTACTGTGTACAATATATAGTCCTGCTCATATTAAAATACATTCGGTCATTATACACTATACATTACAATTAAGATACACAATACATGCTTACCCACATTCTACAATTTCATAATAAAAAAACACTTTTTCAGCAATAATCATTTTATTTAAAATAGTATGTTACAATGTTTCAACCTACACGTTTCTCAGTTTTTTTTATAGCTCTGGTTAGTTTAACCTTCACACATTTTAGATAAAAAACTATTGTTTCCCAGTATTTTTGTTAATTTACGCCATTAGCTATGAAATAATGCACCCTCGTTCTTCTTACACATTATATCTGCTTTTACTTACAAATACCCTCCCACAACAAGCAAAACCTTTGTTTCAATACCCTCCATTTAGCAGAAAAATAACGTTTTAGTCAGAATGGCTACAAAGACTGTGAGCACTACACAAGCAGTACAGGTGAAACGCAGAACAGGAAGTCAAACTTTCAACTTTGCTTGTCTCTTGAAACGTGACTTCAGATTTTCATAAACTCACAGTTAAACACAAACATTAATAATAGTTCCAGAAGCCCTAATGTTAACAAAACACTCAATGGGAGTCTGAGTTAGTGTCTTCAATTTTATGATGATCCTAATCTGCAATTCATGTTAATAACAAAGTTTTTATTACATGATCGATCATGTTATAAATACATTCTGATACATTCATTGTTTTGGACACGACACAAATTAACACTGACCAAACGATTAATATTTTTATAGTGCTGGTGAATGTGGCATGGTGCAACACTTCTGAACAAAAGTGTCACACCTGCACTCCTCACAAAGTACAAATTACACAAACATAATACACACAGGCCTTTTTCCTCAATCACACTGACGAACTGGATGAACTAATCACTTAAACACAGAAATCATTAGGACTGAAGACAAAAATTAAGTTTGCCAATTTTGAAAACAGACCCAAGACAAGGTTCACCACTTTGCTGCTACCCCAACCAGAGAGCAATCCCATGCTGAACACACACACAGACTCAGATCAGGGTTTTGTAGCCAAGGCGGTTCACCCGTCAACAGCAACGATATCTTTCACAGATCATAGTCCAGAGGAAGCTGCTTCTCTGTTTAGCAATAAATGACGATAAGTGAACAAACTCTAGCAAAGACAAACAGCAACCAACCCTCCTTAAAATAGCCACTTATCTGTTGGAAAGGGATGCTGGGGCCCCCTACAGGTAACTTAACCAAACTACACTAAAATGAAACACCTGCCGGCTACACAATCACAATCTTCACTCTCATTTCACTTTAAATTCCAAAAATTGTAAATGTTTTCAATCACTAATGGGGTTAATTTAAGTCATTTATACCTGGCAATAAATAAATCAATATCTTTCCACATTGCTACGCTCATTTTTTTAAGGTATGGCACCCCATCTCCTTCTTATTAATCGTAGCTGTTTCAATAGTGGTTGTTTGTTACTGTGCTGCCCAGATAACAGTGTCAGTTAACTCATGCTTCAAAAAAATTCCAGCCAATAGAAATAAAGAACAGCCTATCACCTGGACCAATGGCACGGAAGATCTCTAGCTCTTGTTCAATGTTTTTTACACGTACTTGAGTGAGTACAAAGTATCTACAGATGAAATGACAACAACTCATTGGTCTTGATGTGGGATGAAACAGCCCCTTAGCTTGGTTACGCATCTGCCTAGCCATGATAATAATGGCATTTTGGGTTGCCGTGGTGACATGGATGGCATATGGAATGCTCTTCATCTGAAAAGGCACACTTTTGTCTCTGTGGAAACGTGGATGGTATGGCATCACTAGGGTGTTGCCATGGTAGCATGGTCATTACGGTGGTCCTCCTTACTGTGATGCACCAGCACATTTTATGCAGTTTCACAAGGAAAATTAAAAAGGAAGCATTAGGAAGTGGCGATCTCGCCCCCTAGATGGTGCCAGCCCTTCTGCGGCTCCAGCGGAGAGAGAAAATCTGCAACAATTTGTTTCATTTGCTTTACTGAAAGTTTTACAGCAAATTCAGATTCTGAATGTTTCAAAGGTCCACCAGGTAAGTTCTGACGTAAATAGTTTTACCTTTCTGAAATTAGTATTTTAAGTTACATTCATATTAGTTAATGATTCTGGGCTACTGGTATGTCTGGAAATAGCAGCTTTATTTTTATACAGCAGGTTGCCTCATGGTGCTCACATGATCAGCTCAACATTATCTTGGAAAGCCCTCCTTCGATTGTGGAACAAATTCATTACTGGTGACATATGCCTACAAATTGTGCATTTTAATAATAGCATAAGCAACTGACTTGAAAAAGATTTGAAAGATACAGCATCCATACCAATAGGTGTAAGTACAAAATATAAAAATTACCTGGTGTACCTTTAAGTTAACATAAAAAGAAGCATTTAACACAGAAAACTAAAATTTAACGCTAACACATTCTGCTCTGATTGTTGCCTGTACTGTTTTAGCTCATTTCAAATGACGGACATGATCAATAAAACCATGTTCAATCATTAAATCACATTTGCAACAGAAATATGATCATCTGTGGCAGCAGATCAATTCTGAGAATTTAAATCAATGTGATTCCTCTGTTTTAATACATTTCCATTCTCTGGTTTCTTGAAAATTTGGATCACATGCATGGCATGTGACTTCATACTGGCACTGCAGTGAATGTGAGGTATTAATTAACCAGTATTTCAGGTTTCATCACAAGTACACTGAGAGAAAAACATAAATGTGTGTGATATGAGGACATGAGGTTCTCTTACCATTACTACTACAGTTCTTGTTTCCCTGGTCCGAGGCCTCGTCTTCAACCTTTCACATTTCACAGAGAAACACATTAACAACCAAAGACAAAGTTAAAGTGAATTGTGAAAAAACAGAATTGTGTATAAGTTAATACCTCTTTGCTCCATTTGAGCTCACAGAAAATCCTTTCAAAGCACTCATGCATGTAGTTAAACTAAAGGAGAGAACACACAAATCAGAGCTTCATTGGCTTAGAGACAACATGCCTCCGATTTTTCAGTGAGATATTTTCAGCAATCTATTATTTTGGGCAATTGATTTAATTGTAATGTGTGTGTGTGTGTGGCTTACATAAGGAGTGAAAATTTTAACCCAGCGGGGCTTCTTCTCTCCCCGCACGTACTCGAAGCAGAAGGCCATGCCCTCCTCATCTGTGTCCCACCTCTGCATCTCTAACCAATCAAACACGATCACCTGATTCTGTGTGCGGCAAAAACAAAGTTACTACACACTACGATAGCGTGTTATTCCCAAACACAGACAACCTATATGTATTATATATTGGTAGATAATCACTCTTAAGGTACAAGCTCTGCCCACCTCCAAAGCACCGTCCTCTGTGCACGCGTGCAGTTTGAAATGCTTCATGCTGATAGCCGTGATCACATGACCTTTCTTCCGTGAGTCACATGCACAGTGAGGGAACGTCACCTCGTTGTATCCCTCACATGAGCGCAGGAAACTCAGATACTGGAGGAGAGAGAGAAAAAACAAACATTTATTTTATTATTTATTTATTATTATGGTATTAATATTTGTACTATCCGAACACAATGTGGCAACACTCCATGCCAGATAAAAGAAACTGTACTGCAGTCATCTTCCTCTGCTCTGCTAGTTTCTGCAGCTGATACACTTTATCTTCTGCTTTAATGAAACCCTTCTTCACATCATCCTGCGCCTGCGCAACAGAGAGCAAAAAAAAGTGAGGTAAAAACTGTGTCAGTAAAAACATCACATGCTCAGGTGTGACAGACCCGAGCTCAAATGTTGTCTTGACTACCTGTGATCAGAAGTACTGAATGCAGATCAAAGATGTGTATGTGTGTGTAAAATGAAAAAAAACCCCAGAACTTTCAGAGAAAAGGGGCACAATGGTCATGAGAAACTAAATAACATTGTAAGACTTCAGGCAAAAATACAACCTGCTACAAACATTTGAACAAGCGAAACCGAGAAAATGCATGTGGGTAAAGCAGACAGTGCGAGTCTAACTGAACAGTTCCTGTGGAACTGACCTGATGGAAGCAGTAATGAAGAGCCAGAGGGTTCTCCTGCAGCACTTCCTCATCCTGCGTGCTGAAGAGCCACTTCCGCATGGCCAGACACGTCCCGGGCACGGCTGAGGTGTAGTTCTGAACATACAGCTTGTGCGGAAACTCATTAGGAGCCAGTTTACGTGCTGTGGAGAAAACAGGGATCTGACTGTAATAGAGCCAAATATCTTTAAAGGAATATTTCTTTATATTTCTCTGACACATTCTCAGGCATTGTGGATGTTCAGAAGTTCAAAATGTTTTCATGGTAACTGCAGTTTCCACCAAAACACTGTGTGTATAGTTATCAATAGCATTTTATATTGTATAGTATATTGAGATCTCCTTCAAATGATGTAACAATATCAACAATGATGTAGCAATATTAACAATAACTATTGGTGAAGGCTAAGGTTACCCAAGATTTTTGAAAGGATTAACTTACCTTAAAGCTGCAATCTGTAACTTCTTCAGTTAAAAATGTTGGAATGTTTTTAGCAAATACATGTCAGATCAGCATTCACCACAATCTCCTTACCCTGATTCACAACAGTACGTTTAAATGAATGATTTATAATTTGAGCCGTCTGATTTTGATTTCCAGGGAAATGCCAGTTTGGCTTTATCTGACTTACAAAGCAACCTAAACTTATGTTTCCAACAGAGATGGCAGTAAAGAGGCAAACGTTATGGACTGCAGCTTTAAATTTGTTAGAATTAAAGGATATCAGACACAATACAGCTTTCTATTTATTTAAATAGTACAACTTCACCTTTAATACTGACATAAATGATATTAGGAGAATTTGGTTCTAATGGTAGCCAATCAGAGCTTATTGGCTAGGTCAGAAGTTGATGTTTGAGTGTGTTTGGTTTGTTGAGAAGTAACATTAGATCTTAATCTCTCACCATCACAGTCACATTACTTCTCTCACATGAACACAGGTGTAAGGCAGAAATGAAGAGACTGCTTACCAAACGAGTGGTCAATAACTTCAAAAAGAGCAAAGTAACTGGCCATGATGCTGTCCATCCCAACCTTCATGACGAGAGCCTGAAGAAAGAAAAGTTGATATTTGATCACTTATAGGATCTCATCTCACACTGCTCATCTCATATTGGGGAGGTCAGAGGTGGGTGAGTTGATATATTCATAAATATCATGCAACACTCCTGTTGTCCAGCAGCGGCTGTAGCACGAATATGACGATGTGATATTGTACCTGGTAAACCTGGTCAGTGGTGCAGTTTTTTCGAACTCTCACTGAGATTGTGGTTTTATCCGGCAGGGCTATTCGTAACTCCACATCCATGATGCCGTTGTAGTTCTTTAACAAAAGACGCATGTTGATTTAATGTGCTAAAATGAATGATTATTTCAACACCGATTTTTGTGCACACGAACACTCACCTCATTTGATTCAGACAGAAATTCTTGCATAATGTCACTCTCACCCACAACCCGTACGGAGCACACTAAAAATTACAGAGAGAGAGGGAGAAGCAGGATATTTATATACTGCACAAAACAACAGCATTTCACATCTCATGCAAATACCACAAGCTAAAATGCACGCAGGTGTGCACACAAAACAAGCCAAATAAGAGGAAACCACTTCCACGACGGCTGACTGCATGAGTGCATCAAAACACGACCAAACCAAAACATGCCTGAAGCAATACAAACACAATCAGGGACAAAAATCTACACGTGAACCCATAAAGGAACAGAACGCTGCTTATAAAGACAAAATCAGTCATCCTATCCCAACTTATTATGCAGACAACTACATGCACTTAAAGCTGCAATCCAAAACTTTTTTGGGTTAAAAATGACTGATTCACAATGTTAAGTTTATAATGCTTTACACTCTGAGCTGTCAGGTCAGATTTAAGTTTCTGAAGTGTGGCTATGTGATGCTATTAAATTACATAACTTAAATTGACTTGAGTTTAAGCTATGTAAGTTAACCAACAGCATGAGTTTTGAGCAGTACGGTCTGTTTGTTTGAATAATGACGGGTGTTGGGAAACTGTTAATAATCAATATTTTGACAATTCCTGGGTGCAGAAATTACAGCTTCAGCTTTAAAAACCTTGATTTCTTCTGAGTGTGTTTAGGCCACACGCGTTAACCGCTGCACCACAGGTCTTTCAACTTTTTGCACACTGTATTTTCATTCCGTCATCCGCGTCTCACCTCGCTCCAGATACTCCTCCAGACCTCTCCGGCGAACATCCAGCTGTTGCTCGGACAGAGAGAACGGCCATTTCCCCGGGAACTTTGGAAAAGTGAAGTTGGAAAACTCTCTCCTGAGGTTCTGATGGAGTATGGCAAATTCCCGGTAGCGCTTGGAGCACATCTGTCTGCCTGACATGCACACATTATAGACCTGATCCAGAGAAAACAGCGTCATGGATCTGGAGATTATCACCACTGAAGAACTTTCACGGATAGTAAATAAATTCTGTAAATTTCACCTCATAAACTTTGAAAACCACCAAGAATTCCAGATTATTTGTTCTCATTGTCCTCTTTTTATATTTTCAAATAAAAAATATAGAGTTATAATATCGAGTTTATTTGAAATAGGAATCAAATTTTACACTATTATAACCCAATATTATACTATACAGTACTATACATCAATATTATACAGTGTACTTTACAAAACTGGTAGCCTATCTGCTGCATTGACTCTACAAATCCAATAAAAAGCATGAAATTAGTTTGACTAACTCTGTTCCTAAATGTTGTTACAATTCACCTTAAATGGTTAAACGTACCACAAATTTTTCGGAGTGTTGCTCCACGTGTTTGTACGTGGGGATTGAAATGGGAACAGCCTGTTTGTCGCTGTAGTCGTAACTGGGCATCACCGATCCTTCATCCCCTCCCTCGAGCCCATCTGCTTCCTGTGCCGGCACTGAGAGGACGGTCAACACCAGCTCCCTCTCTCCTGCCCTGATCAGATCAACCACCTGCTTGTGTGTCGCCCCCTCTACACTCACCCCATTACTGAGAGAGAGAGAGAGAGACAGAGAGAGAGAGACAGAGAGAGAGAGAGACAGAGAGAGAGAGAAAGAGAGAGACAGAGAGAGAGAAAAAAAGGGAGAGACAGAGAGAGATAGAAAGAGAGAGACAGAGAGAGAAAGAGAGAGAGACAGAGACAGAGAGAGAGAGAGACAGAGACAGAGAGAGAGACAGACAAGAGATACAGAAATTGAATATAAGTGTTCTGATGATGTTGCAATGTATTAACAGTTTAAAGTTAAGTTCAGACAGAAGTTTAATCAATTAAAAATTAAATCACATACACCTTGACTGAAACATGCTGAATTATGAGCTTGTTACAGGAACAAACTGTTGTGTAATGTGACGCTCACATGACCAGCTAATGACAACAAACAAGAATTATTCCCTGACACTGAAAAGTTCCTCATTTTAGCAGGGAAGTACAGTTACAGAAAAACATCGAAAGCTCAACAGTGAAACATTAACAATAAATTTAGTGTAAATGTGTTTGTCACTTTTACAGAACACGTCTGTAGATAAACTGGCACAGCATTGTGTTAGCAGCACAAAGGTTGTGGGTTCGATTCCCAGGGAACACACATACTGATAAAAAACAAATGTTTCGCTTGAAAGCACTGTAAGTTGCTCTGGATAAAAGCGTATGTTAGATGCATAAAGGTAAATATCTTTATCTTGTTGAACTCAGGGAACATCTTCTTTCCCACACAAGAGTTCACACAAGAGCCTCAGCCTGATAGTGTGTAGTAAAGCATTTTTATAATTAAGATTACTTAAAATAAATACATAACTTCATAAAATATTTAGAAACTTATCAGAGTTGCACAACATTGTTTGTTTCAACTCTGCACTCAGAAGTCAACTCAAGGTGACTTCTGATTGCTTAATGTAAGAGTTTTACAAACTGGACGGGATACTAAGATGTGTAAAAAAAAAATAAATAAATAAATAAAAAATAAAAAATAAAAATCACAATATCTCAAACACCAAAGCTCTGGCTCAAATCAATAAAAGCTGCCTGGCATCATAATTTTATCATTATTTACTGACAGCAGCTAAAAAGAAAGCGCAAATCAATTGAACAACAAATACAAAAGTATTCCATAGTCCAGCATCCAGACACACATAACCAATATACAATGAGCATAAAAAAGTCACAGAAATTCATCGCTTGAATGTAAACTTTCAGGTTTGCGGTGTAGGTAAAATAAACAGGTTAAATCACTGAGGTAAAGTTAGCTGAGTGTCTTTAATAATCTTATCAGGTTCAGCTGCTGCTCCCTGCGGTTTCCAGCATTATTTTAGGGAGGAGAAAATTCCCATGACGCTTCAGATAAATGTAGCAGCATCTGACACATTACTGACGCAGCCTGTAGTCACTGTAAATACACCGTATGTGACGTTTAACATCACATGCAGAATAACAAGTGAGTGGTTCAGCATATAAACGCAGTACAAACCCTGTGCAAGTTTCAGCGATGTGATGAATGACTTTTTACATACACATGCATCAGTTCATGAGTTCAGCTGATAAAGACCGACCGGAGAAAAACGTTTGACTGCAACTCAAAGCAGCTCCAACATGTGAGTTTAGTGACAGGAACTAACGTTATGAAGAACTAAACCTTTGTAGGCATTTTTTTGGTCTTTATGGATTTTTATTCAGCTTTTGTTGTTTAACACAATGGAAAACAGTTTTACTTTAAACTGAATCTGCTGCTTTTAACAGTGCTCATGTTACCTATAAAACCACTGATCAGATGAAGTTCTGATCTAAAACCACTGATCAGATGAAGTTCTAAATTAAATGACAAACAGGGTGTAAGTCAAATGACAAAAGGGTGTTCAAATGATCAAAACATTCAATGACAACCAGGGTTTGATCAAATGACAAACAGGGTGTAAGTCAAATGAGAATCAGATGTAAGTCAAATGACAAACAGGGTGTAAGTTCTAAACGACAAACAGGGTGTAAGTCAAATGACAAACAGGGTGTAAGTCAAACGACAAACAGGGTGTAAGTCAAACGACAAACAGGGTGTAAGTCAAACGACAAACAGGGTGTAAGTCAAACGACAAACAGGGTGTAAGTCAAACGACAAACAGGGTGTAAGTCAAATGACAAACAGGGTGCAAGTCAAACGACAAACAGGGTGCAAGTCAAACGACAAACAGGGTGCAAGTCAAACGACAAACAGGGTGTAAGTCAAACGACAAACAGGGTGTAAGTCAAATGACAAACAGGGTGTAAGTCAAATGACAAACAGGGTGTAAGTCAAATGACAAACAGGGTGTAAGTCAAATGAGAAACAGGGTGTAAGTCAAACGACAAACAGGGTGTAAGTCAAACGACAAACAGGGTGCAAGTCAAACGACAAACAGGGTGTAAGTCAAATGACAAACAGGGTGTAAGTCAAATGACAAACAGGGTGTAAGTCAAATGACAAACAGGGTGTAAATTAAACGAGAAACAGGGTGTAAGTCAAATGAGAAACAGAGTGTAAGTCAAATGACAAACAGGGTGTAAGTCAAACGACAAACAGGGTGTAAGTCAAATGAGAAACAGGGTGTAAGTCAAATGACAAACAGGGTGCAAGTCAAACGACAAACAGGGTGCAAGTCAAACGACAAACAGGGTGTAAGTCAAATGACAAACAGGGTGTAAGTCAAACGACAAACAGGGTGTAAGTCAAATGAGAAACAGGGTGTAAGTCAAATGACAAACAGGGTGCAAGTCAAACGACAAACAGGGTGCAAGTCAAACGACAAACAGGGTGCAAGTCAAACGACAAACAGGGTGTAAGTCAAATGACAAACAGGGTGTAAGTCAAATGCCAAACAGGGTGTAAGTCAAACGACAAACAGGGTGTAAGTCAAATGAGAAACAGGGTGTAAGGCAAATGACAAACAGGGTGTAAGTCAAACGACAAACAGGGTGTAAGTCAAATGAGAAACAGGGTGTAAGTCAAATGAGAAACAGGGTGTAAGTCAAATGACAAACAGGGTGCAAGTCAAATGAGAAACAGGGTGTAAGTCAAATGACAAACAGGGTGTAAGTCAAATGACAAACAGGGTGTAAGTCAAATGACAAACAGGGTGTAATTAAACGAGAAACAGGGTGTAAGTCAAATGAGAAACAGAGTGTAAGTCAAATGACAAACAGGGTGTAAGTCAAACGACAAACAGGGTGTAAGTCAAATGAGAAACAGGGTGTAAGTCAAATGACAAACAGGGTGCAAGTCAAACGACAAACAGGGTGTAAGTCAAACGACAAACAGGGTGTAAGTCAAATGACAAACAGGGTGTAAGTCAAATGACAAACAGGGTGTAAGTCAAACGACAAACAGGGTGTAAGTCAAACGACAAACAGGGTGTAAGTCAAATGACAAACAGGGTGCAAGTCAAACGACAAACAGGGTGTAAGTCAAATGAGAAACAGGGTGTAAGTCAAATGACAAACAGGGTGTAAGTCAAATGACAAACAGGGTGTAAATTAAACGAGAAACAGGGTGTAAGTCAAATGACAAACAGAGTGTAAGTCAAATGACAAACAGGGTGTAAGTCAAACGACAAACAGGGTGTAAGTCAAATGAGAAACAGGGTGTAAGTCAAATGACAAACAGGGTGCAAGTCAAACGACAAACAGGGTGTAAGTCAAATGACAAACAGGGTGTAAGTCAAATGACAAACAGGGTGTAAGTCAAATGACAAACAGGGTGTAAGTCAAACAAACAGGGTGTAAGTCAAATGAGAAACAGGGTGTAAGTAAAGCGAAATCAGGGTGTAAGTCAAATGACAAACAGGGTGTAAGTCAAACGACAAACAGGGTGTAAGTCAAATGACAAACAGGGTGTAAGTCAAATGACAAACAGGGTGTAAGTCAAACGACAAACAGGGTGTAAGTCAAATGAGAAACAGGGTGTAAGTCAAACGACAATCAGGGTGTAAGTCAAACGACAAACAGGGTGTAAGTCAAATGACAAACAGGGTGTAAGTCAAACGACAAACAGGGTGTAAGTCAAATGAGAAACAGGGTGTAAGTCAAACGAGAAACAGGGTGCAAGTCAAACGACAAACAGGGTGTAAGTCAAACGACAAACAGGGTGTAAGTCAAATGAGAAACAGGGTGTAAGTCAAATGACAAACAGGGTGTAAGTCAAATGACAAACAGGGTGTAAGTCAAACGACAAACAGGGTGTAAGTCAAATGAGAAACAGGGTGTAAGTCAAACGACAAACAGGGTGTAAGTCAAACGACAAACAGGGTGTAAGTCAAACGACAAACAGGGTGCAAGTCAAACGACAAACAGGGTGTAAGTCAAATGAGAAACAGGGTGTAAGTCAAATGACAAACAGGGTGTAAGTCAAATGACAAACAGGGTGTAAATTAAGCGAGAAACAGGGTGTAAATTAAACGACTTACACCTCCAGGATTCGGTCTCCCTTCACGATCCCGGCCCGATCCGCCGCGCCCCCGGGTAACACGGCGCTGACGTGCTGCAGAGGAGCGTACAGCTCCCCGTTAATGCTCCGCAGCTGCCCGCCTTCACTCACTTGACCGCGGACGTTGAATCCGTAACCCGATTCGGATTTGACTATCCGAACCACACGCGGACCCGAAGTCACCACGGTCGGGGTCCGGCAGGCAGAGCCGCCCGTCCCGGACGCTGCGGGTAGCAGCGACGGAGGAGCGGGCCGGGCCGCCTCGTCCCCCGCGACCTCCGCCATCTTTTCCTCGGGTCTTACCCCTCTCTCCTCCCGTGGGCCTGAACATTCAAAAGAACGAGAAGCGCTTTCACTTCTTCAGAGAGGAGAGCCGGAGCAGCCGCTGCGGTGAACTCTGTAATAAAGTACAAAGCGAATCAAAGCGAATCAAAGCGGGTCACACGGCACGTCTGCGGTGAAACGCGTTCACAACCGCGTCTGTTCAATCCGCATCAGATCCGGATGTGAAGTGAGACGACGGCACGGGCAGCGCCGCGTTACGGCGACATCTGGTGGCGGTGTGTTGACATTACACACACACTTACACACACACTTACACACACCTACACTTACACATTACACTTACACATTACACATTACACTTACACACACACACACATTTACACTTACACACACCTACACTTACACATTACACTTACACATTACACATTACACTTACACACACACTTACACTTACACACTCGGCTGTTTTTGGAGACACTTTTTTACAATATCATATGCGTGTTTGACCAGCACTGATCTGAAACGTGTCATTATTCCTGCATCTTTATCTGGTGCTGAATCAGATCCAGAGTCAGTCGTGTTCAATTGTTGCTTCAAATGTGGGTTCAAATGAAGAGCTGCTACAGTATGTTTGTATTGTAACCATACAATACACAAAACGGAGGTTTTCTACACCGTGACATCACCCAAATGTCAAGAGAAGATGTGTGTGAGGTCCCTCTGAGACTACAGGAAAGCACAGTGTTAAAAGCTGTGTTAGATATACATCAGGACAAGATAACGGATCTCCAGCACAAATATCAAACCTTTGACTTGTCCGGGTTCACTATAGCATCAGAAAAAGGAAATATTTCAGCTACACACACAACTGTACAACCAACCATCCTCTATGGAGAAACTGCAGAGATGAGGAGCACAGAGAAGCACAGAAGATCCTCACCCTCAGAAAGCCGGATCAGTGCCTGACGTTTGTTTTATCAAATACGTTTGATAAAATATTTTTTTACTTATAAACGTAAATAAAAGCTAACCAGCCTTAAGTGTAACCATTGTTTATAATCCACATATCGTGAAGCGCTTGTGTGTGATATTGTACACACATCTGCAGGCGCGGCGGATGCGCTCGTTGCCACGGAAACGGGATGCAGGCAGAGCCGGGGCGTTTTAAAGCATCTCCAGCCGTGCGCCGATGAAGCGCCATCCTACTGACCTACATTTCACCCTGAAGGAGGCAATGGCTGCCAGAGGAAGATTTCCCCTCTGAAACATGAGAATAAACTGCGGAGAACCGGAGAACAGACGGTACGGTGAAATGTTTTGCAGCGATGACACAGACTGCGCGTTTATTCCGCATTGTGCATGTGACCGTGTGATGCATGCGTTGTCTTATTCAGTGCGGGCATGCTTTACGTTGATCGCCATTAAAATGCATGCACTATAAAATGCATGCACTATAAAATGCATGCACTATAAAATGCGGAGCAGCACCGTGATTGATTTGCGTTAGGAGCAAAGGACCCATCATCACGTAATGGCGCACAAATATCAGGTGGCGGTACGGGACAGTCACCTTAAGGTCAAACCTCGATTGCGTTTGCTTTCTTCTCCATTCGCCTGACATCTATATCACTGCATGCCATTGTGAATGAGCGTGTGTTCAGAAAGGATGGTGACTTACACCCGCAGGCCTGGTTTAACACCCTGTGCTTATGCTCAGTGCAGTATGAAGAGCATGGAGCCGGAACTGCAGTGTCCGGTATGCAGGGACATCGTAAAGCAACCCATAGTGCTGCCCTGCCTGCACAGTGTGTGTCTGATGTGTGCCTCCGAGGTGCTGATCCAGAGCGGGTACCCCCAGCCCGAGCTCCCCCCGGAGCCCAACTCACCCGCTTCCACACCCAACATGCGCTCCCCTCGCCAGATGCGCAGACCCACGCCCAGATCCGACCGTGTGGACCGCCTGTTGCGCTCAGGTGCGTAAAGGAAAGTGACATGCATGGATGAGCTTGTGTGCAATGAATAATGCATGAACTGTTCGGCTTGTGTACGTGTGCGCAGGTTCTGGGACATACCCGGGTCGCAGGCGGAAGGAGGGCCCTCCTCTACTCATGCGCTTCCCTTGCGTCCCCTGTGGGCGAGATGTGGAGTTGGGTGAGAGAGGACTGGCCGAGTGCATGAGGAATCTGACGCTGGAGAGGATTGTGGAAAGGTATGCCTTCATGGAAACAAGGAAGTTTTGCACAACAGAGTTAGAATAGTCAATATCTTAGTGTTAGTGATCCTAAAAATATGGTTTTGTTTCAGTTATTTTGTCCATCCCAAAGCCGTCAGTTTATTTCCAGGTTTAAATAAAAAACCTCACTGTAGGTCTCTTGGTTTGTCTTTATGCACATCTCGCTCGCTCGCTCTCTCTCTCTTCAGGTACAGGCACACAGTGAGTCTGGGCAGTGTGGCCGTCATGTGTCAGTTTTGTAAACCTCCGCAGGCCCTGGAGGCCACTAAAGGTTGCGCTGACTGCCGAGCGAGCTTCTGCAATGAGTGTTTTAAACTCTATCACCCCTGGGGCACTCCCCGTGCCCAGCACGAACATGTCCAGCCCACCCTAAACTTCAGGCCAAAGGTGGGACACTTCTTCTTTCTATCTGTTACCACAACCTGACCCCCTCTCATACCTTGAGGTCCAGCGTACGATTGAATCAGCTGAGTTATATCATTTGAACTCTCCAGGTGTTGACGTGTCCAGAACATGATCAGGAGAAGCTGCAGTTCTACTGTAAGTCATGTCAGATGCTGCTTTGTGCTCTCTGTAAACTGCGCCGGGTTCATGCAGGTCACAAGATCTCTCCCGTCTCCCAGGCCTATCAGACTCTCAAGGTACGTTCTAAATTTGGCTCTGTTTCAGTGGTTTATTAGGCTTTCTCTTATATTACACCACCATGGTTTTGTCCTCTCAATATACAGTATTGTATACATTAACACAGATAACAACCAATAGCTAAACAAATATCTTGTGTCTAAAAGCATCAACAGTACCACCTAATGGTATTACAAGTGAAAATACTTACTAAAAGTCACATGATCGGATAAGTTTATCCCACACATTGTATATAAGATGTCTCAGACAAAATAAAAAAAAATCTATTTGTTTTTCAGTACTGATCTCAGCTTGGCCTGTGATTTTAAAGATGCAATCTGTAACTTTTTTTGGGTTAAAAATGAACAAAAATTAGTTATTGAGCAAGTACATGACAGATCAGCGTTCAATACAATCTCCTTTTCTTACCCTGATTCATAACGGTAAGTTTATAATAATGATTTATAATTTGAGCTGTCAGACCTTATTTCCCTGGAAATGTCAGTTTGGCTTTAATTGACTTTAACATACATAAAGAAAAGTGTGTAAAGTAACCTGAAATTTTCTGTTTCAAACAGAGATGGTGATAAAGAGACAAGAGTTACAGATTGCAGCTTTAAAATGTATTACACTGATATTATCATGACCTGCTGCTTATTAGCATCATTTCACCAGAAAGTCAAAATAACTTCACATTTTGTAAAACGTTTCTGTAAACCCTAGGACAAGATTACCAAGGAGATGAACTATATCCTGTCCAATCAGGACATGGTGTTGACTCAGATCACACAGCTGGAGAATGCCATCACTCAAACTGAGGTACGCCCATTTTATTCATCTCTGCCACAAACCAAAAGCAGACATCTGATTGGCTGAGCAGTCGTGTGCATGTGTATGCAGGTAAACAGCGTATCGGCCAAAGATCAGCTCTCTAACTGCGTTAAAGACATCATAGCACTGCTAACGGAGCGACAGGCGATGCTGGCCCAGGCTCTTGAAAGCTCCCGGCAGAGACGTGCAGAGGCCCTGTCCAATCAGCTGTCAGAGAAACGCAGCCTGCTGGAGAATGCCAGCCTGATGGCTTTTACTCAAGAGCTGCTTAAAGAAAATGACCCGGCCAGCTTTGTGCATGCAGCCAGAATAACACACAGCAGGTGAGACAGCCAATCATCATATCCTGCTCATAAAAATCATTTCAGTATCTGAACATGTGACAACCCCGATAACAATTCAAGGGTTGTAAGAATGTTTCCCTAATGTATGTATTAAGAAAAAAACATCAGTTTTTTAGATTGTATGAACATTATTGCTTGGTTATAAAAACATTATCCAAACATTTAATTAATTCTGTAATGTTTCTAACATGAGAGTTTTTAGCTATCGTTCTGAAAACGTTCCCTTTTAACTGGGAATACAGGCTTATGATGGAGCTGATGGGTGGTTTCTCTCTCTCTCTCTCTCTCTCTCTCAGATTGGCACAATCCATTGAATCTGTGCAGCGTTTTTATCTTTCTGCGGATCCCTCGTTCCGTCACTTCCAGCTTGATGTTTCGAGAGAGCTCAAACTCCTCACTGACCTCAACTTCATTCAGAGTAAGAAAAACAAACACAGATCAGCTGAAAATTCATGAATAATTGTAACTGAACCTTGTTAAAATATTCTAGCTATTTATTTAGCTAAAAATGTTTGGCAAGCTTTCATTCTATCTTAAGCTTATCGTTAAAGCTGCAATCCGTAACGTTTGACCCTCTACCACCATATCTATTAAAACCTAAAATTGCAGGGTACAAAATTGCAGTTTTATTTTCTTAATTGAAATCTAAAATGTGACAAAGCATAATCCAACACTAACCAGACATTATATTACCCTTCAGCTCCTCTTGCACCCGTGATTGACACCCAGCGAACGCTCGCGTATGACCAGCTCTTCCTGTGCTGGCGCTTGCCTCAGGACTCCGCTCCTGCCTGGCATTACTCTGTGGAATTCCGTCGCCGTGGGGTAGTGCCAGGGGGTGGGACAAGAGGGGGTGTCCGCGGGGGATTGGCTGCTGCTCGCTGGGGCTGGCAGAGATTGGACGAGGTGACCGGGACCTGTGCAGTGATTGACAGGCTGGAGATGGATAGTGTGTATGTGCTGAGGGTGAGAGGCTGCAATAAGGCAGGGTTTGGAGAATACAGTGAGGAAGTTTATTTACACACACCGCCAGCTCCAGGTGAGGACAATACACATGCGCACAAACACATTTACACATATATAAACTCAGTCTATAATGTGAAGTGTGAAAACATTTAAAGTCATGTTGCAAAGTAATTCACTTCAGTAATGTGACACACAGGGTGGGATGGCGCTTGATTTTATCCATTAGGATTTGATTGGTTGGTGCAAAGTGGTCTCAATATGATATTGTTTTTCTTTGGAATATCATGCACCAATGAATCATATATAATCAAAATATGACAGACAAGTATTAGGAAAGTAAATAGAGTCAGTTTTGTTTTCATGTGAAATACACAGTCAAGACATTATGGATGGATGGATGGATGAAAACATTATGGAAATGAACCTCATTCTCAAAGGCTCAATTACTCATCTTTCTACCTTCTTTTCTCTTTGTTTTTTCTTCTTTTCATCATTTTCATTTCTCACCTTCTTTACAACGTCTTTGTTTTGCATATTTTGATTGACAGTTTTATTGGCAATGACTCTATTCAACCACCTGCCCTTCAGCCATTCTATAACCCTATTTCTGTTGGACACTCAATTTTTTATTTATATTTCTCTCATCTTTACATTGTAGTTTTGATCGCCAGTATATTTATTTACTATGTAAACCCCTTGATGTAGTGAATATTTTAATCTGCTCTGAATGTTGACCCATCGCTTTTGTAAATGTGGGCACAAATAAACTTCAGTGCTGCATAATCTTAACTGATCACATTGAATGGAGGCCCATATTACAAATAATAAATCAAGGTTTGCAGCATCCAGGCAGAAGGCAGATGATCGTGACTAAATTCTGATATTAGCTACTAAAAACAGCTGTTTTTAGTACTTCTAGAACTTTGAAAACAACATTTTTTACGTTTTTGTTACTTAAAGAAAATATTAAGGAAACGTTCTTACAACCTTAAATTGTTTGCTGGGATGCCATGTATCTGTAATTTTAGGCCTTAGACTGTCTGCCTTTCTGCTGGAAAGCAAATCATCTTTCTTTTCTCAGTCCTGCTGTTCCCAGCATGTTCTGTTGACCTCTTTCCCTGTTTACTGTTTTCCTGATTGCTATATTTATGCCTTGTCCTCCTTTTGCGTGTCTTCTATTCTATATACTATTCTTCTTTTTCCGCCCCTTCCTATCTCCCTTCGTTTGGTGTCTTTGTTCCCTGTCTCCCTCTTTATCTTCTCTCTTTCTTACCCAACCAAAATTCCTCCCGAATTCCCTTGCTGTTGTCTCCTCCCTCTTCTTTTTCTCTGCCTTGGCCCTGCCCTCTTACTGTGGCAGTGTTGAATTTTTACCTGGACTCTCGCTGGGGTCTGCACGCGGACAGACTGGTGGTCAGTAAGGAACAGCGGTGCGCTCGCAGTGTGCCGGGCCTCTCTCTGCTGCAGGCTGCCGACCGGGCCCTCACTTCCTGTCACCTGACTGCAGACTTGCTTGTGGGTGACGTAGCCATAACGCAGGGGCGACACTACTGGGCATGCTCAGTAGAGCCCGGCTCTTACCTGGTCAAGGCAAGTTAAAGGAAGGAGATTAAGATTTCATTTTATTCTGATTAGTTTTCTTCTTTAGATCTCCCTTCTTGCATCTTACTGTTTTTCTGTCTTTCTGCTCTGCAGGTTGGTGTGGGTTTGGAGTCAAAACTTCAGGAATGGTTTCATCTCCCTCAAGACATGGCGAGTCCACGGTACGAGCAAGCCAGAGGGCATCTAACATTTACATTTACATTTAGTCATTTAGCAGACGCTTTTATCCAAAGCGACTTACAAAGGACGAGAGCATTGAACATTTTGTCTTGTACGCCAACGAGCCAAGTCTACAAACCTGCATTTACAAGCGGACATTGTATTCTGTTACTAGAGAGAAAGATGGACTAGAAACAGGGAATTTTTTTTGTAAGGATAGAAGGATAGGATAGAGGGATAGGATAGAAGAGCATTAGGGTTCAGACAGGTGTCTGCGATGTGTTTTGAGTTGTTTATTGAAGGTTGTGATGGTCTCAGCAGATCGGGTGGAGGCTGGCAGTTCATTCCACCACAAAGGAACGAAATAGGTGAAAGTTTTACAGATTGATCTGATGCCTCGTTGTGGGGGAATGGTCAGCATCTTACACTGTGTCATAATGAGACAGCAAAACCTTACAGTACATTTCCTCCTATAGAATTTACGCTTTTTTGGTCATACTACAAACTATGCTGTACCAAAGATTATAGAATTAACAAGATCCAGCAGTTCTGTTACTATGAATGGAGGAAACTGTAATGCTAAATATGGCCGCTCTAGCAAAGGAAGTCCCGTCTACTAGTAGAAAGAACCAATCGTCAATCACTAAACACTAACGATTCTCTGGGGGAGGGGCTCTGTACAGTGCTGTGAAGTACTGGACAGTCTTTGCGCATGTGCAGTACCTGAAGCGATCTGGAAAAACTACATTTTTATAGCACAATTTGAGCTTAAAAACAGAATTAATGGTACATTTAATGTTTATTGTGACCTTCAAGTAGACAGGACTTGGTCTTGTATGACTGAAATAGCTGCCCAGAGGTGGTGCAAAGCTGGCCATAGAGTGTGAAGACGTCCTTAAAGAGATTTTGGCTATAGATCTTTAAATCTACCCTCTCTTATGATCCTAGATATGATCCTGACAGTGGTCATGACAGTGGTGGAGAAGATTCATCTGATTCCCCTCCACCTTTCTCTTTCCTCACGGTGGGTATGGGCAAAATCTACCTGCCCCCCTCTGCCAACTCCCATCACAGAAATTCCAATCACAGAGAGTCTGGCTTCAATGGAAACAGTCCTTCTTCGCCCACCGGCGTGACCTATCCTCTGCCTCCGAGGCTGGGGGTGTGCCTCGACTTTGAGAAGGGGCGTGTCACATTTTATGATGCCCATTCTCTCCGCCCACTCTGGGAGGGACCTGTGGACTGCTCTGCCCCCGTGTGTCCTGCATTCTGTTTTATTGGAGGCGGGGCTTTGCAGCTGCAGGAACTGGTAGCCAATCGCAATGCAAATCAGACGCCTGTAAGAAAAGTCACCATTCAATCACGTGTCACCAAACTGAATTAACATTATTTAAATATCATACAGGAGTCTCTGATATTGTTTTTGTATTTCAGTGTTTAGATTTTTAATGGTACCTGATACAAACAATTTCTGCAGTTTTTTTTCTGTTTATCTGATATTTACCTTTGAGAGGCCTTTCTTAATGTACTGCTTGCAGAATTATAAACCTCTTCAAATGATTTGTTAATTTGATGCCATCTATATAAAATATATAAAATATTAAAAATGCAGATATATTCAGCATATATGCAGAAATGTATATTTCCCAACCTAAAGCTCCCATACATCGTCTCTGTGTCAGTGTAGCACAGGTGCCTCAAAGTTTTAAGACTTGTTCATTAACCTGCAAACAGAGCAGAAACTCCAGTCTATTACACAAGATCTAATGTAAAAACCCAGATAACATGGCAATCATCTGCTGTCCTCCCCTCTAGTGTTGTGCTTTTAGAAAAGATCTGTTTCATGTCAACTGCAGCATTTACACAAATACTCACTTAACACACGTCTGACGCTATACCAGATGCTTAGTGCTGCTTTTTTGTCTTAGATGGTTAAAGAACCTTAATTTGTTAAGGAAACTGTAGGCTGCTGTAAGTCTATGAAAGACAGATCATTAGAACACTTATCTTACTGCTAAACAAACTTCGTATCGTTGTTTAGAAAGCCCATATTTTATAGGAAAATTGGCAAATACTTAAAGCTAATGATAGAAGGCTAGGAAATAATAAATGTTATCATCTTAAAGTTTGGGTAGGTAATTTTGGAGAGGCTAGCAAAAGCAACCTAGTTTGAAAGCCCTCCCTTCAAAGCACTCTCCAAAGCCACGCCTCCTCCAATAGTGCGCAAAGAAGTATGCAAATGCATAGTTTGACAGGCAAATAGGATATCCTATCCTTTAATTCAGAACGAATGCAATGATTGGACGATCATTTTATGGTCGTGCACCTTCCACAGAATCACTTTATTTAGTGACTGCTATCAAGATGTGAAGAGACTTTCAACCAGCATAACAAAAGATGTTTCTGTAAAAGATCACCTACCCTGCCTTTAAGAATGAAGATCTGCAATGCAATAGCTTGATAGTGCACTGCTTTACTCAGTATTTATGTGATTGAAAGTGTGTGTGTGTAATGCACTAATTCCACTATTGTAAATCACCTTATGCAAATTCATACAAAAGCTTGTAGAGAATATTTTTGAAGAGTTTGACTCGTGTGCTTGTTTTCAGTCGGGCTGTGCTTCTCTGGAATGGCTTTAGAGAGATTCTTGAAATCTTTCCTGAAAGAACAGTTGCTTGGCCTTTAATGCTGTTTAATACACTAATAAAGATCTCTGAAAATGAAACTTATTATAAATGGTGTAATATTGTGTTTTCACCAATAGGGGGCAGCAGTTTCTTTAACTTGAGTCCCCCTTGAACTACTGCAAATGTTATTGTTATTTATCAGCACAGCTATTCCATACAAAATAAGATATGATGGGTTTTCTGTTTGATGAGGAGGTTAAATTTTACACAACCGCTGTAAGAACAAGGTGCTATAAACGCTGCAGCATCCACAGTACCCTTACATGAGATATAGTAGCCAGATTCTTCTTTCTGTTTACAGACAGACAATTCCTGTGAAAGAAGACCCAACAGCTCAAATTATAAATATTGTTATAAACTTATAAAAACTGATCTGTCGTTCATTTTTTACCAAAAAGTTACGGATTGCCGCTTTAACATCAGAATGAAACATGCAGCTCCTGTTCAGTTCAATGCACATTTTATCAATGATCTTGCTAGTTTTGAAGGCAGGCTGTTACTATGCAGATATGCATACGTGTGTATATGCTGTTTTAACTTATATGAAAATGCACATATGTCTTTCATTTCTGTTATATTGGCTGGAAACCAGAGCGTGGAGTGGTTAGGTATGTTTTAGCTTAGACATAGCCTTTGAGAAATTATAAGCAGAAGGAGAGGTTAGCCAATGTTTTCTCTCATGGAATGTAACGTTTCAGAAATGTTAAAGCATAGGTTTCTTTTTGGCTTACGTTTCTGATGATAAAGATAGCCAAAGCCCCTCCCCTCCTTACTCTGCCACAGTTTTGGCCCTTAAAATCGTTGCTCCAGAAAATGTGATGTACAGATGAGAGCTGAGGGAGACATTTCTTAAAAATTGTGTGTCATGGCTTGATTCACTCTCTCTTTCATCTGCTCTTTCTCTCCTTTCATCTAAACGATGTCTCCTCCATCACTCTCCTTTTTCCACGGTCATTCTCCAACTCTCACTTTTATCTCTCTTTATTATCAATCATATTGATCTTAATTTTCTCTTTTCTTCTACCCGCTCGGTCATTCCTCAAGTTCTTTTTGCTTCTCAGCCTGAGGAGCAGGAAAACTCAGCAACAGATTGGGTTTAGACTGACTGAAGGTATGTAGCCACAACACCACATGCAGATGGAACCTCTAATCCGTACCAGGACGGTTTTTACACAGGCAGAGAGAAATTGTTTGGGGGGTTTCAGCTGCTTAACCTTCTGTGCTTATCGTTTAATAGAAGCAGTCATTTCCACAAGTACCACAGACTAAAATATCTGTGAAGGGTCGGCCCGTGTCTCTGGTCTGTCGCATGATTGCACTCGCTGATCTACTTTGCCATCAGCTTAGACCTCTACCAGCTGTTGAAGGTCTAAACTAGTTGTTACCATCTGCATCAGGCCCTGTAGTGCACTGGGGGTGGGGGAGTAGCTAGACACTGGTAATACTGTGTTACTGTAGAGTAAAACTCTTCTGCGAACTCTTCCACGTTCACATTTCCAACTTAATCACCACAATGTCCTTTGACTAACTGTTGGGTTGACTTGCATTAAGACATATTGCAGATGTAACTGGTTTGCAAAAAATATTTACTGCCAATCAAAAGTTTAGACTCACTCCACTCACTCTTTATTATTAAAATTATTTTTAGATGTTTGATGAATGCTTTTGCTTGGTTATACAGATGTTATTCAGACATTTTAAAATTCTGGAATGTTTTTAAAATGTTCCTCTAACAGCTTAAGAATAACGTCTTTAATATATATGATATGTAATGTTAACAAAACTACACACAGATGTTCTACTAACATTCCTGCGAGAACATTTTTGATAACTTTGATGTTCACTGTTAGCTGGGTGAAGCTGTCGGACAGCCTCCTTTCCTTGATAATATACTGTGACTGAACGCTACAGTCAGTCTGTCGTGTTTATCCATATGGATCCTCTCATGTGTTGGACAGCAGAGAGAAGCCACGTTTAACTGCCTCAACTCTTCACCCCTCCTCTAAGAGCTCGTCCCATCTGTCTCACTATTAGTAAATCCCCACAGATAAATAACAGCTTTGGAGGATCATTGCCCAGGCGGGTTTTCTGCAGTCAGAGTGAGACCACGAGTGCTTGACCTCCATACAAACAATCCATTTGACAAACTTACACCCTGTTTTTGTTTTGCCGGATTGTACACGTGCAATCTGCCCTGATCCATGTTGACATTTGGGCAAAATGATTTCATCTAAGGCTATTATTAGAGTAACAGTTGAGTAACGTTATAATGATGGTAAATTAACCAGACAACACATCACATGTGATCAGTCTTCTAAAAGCACCTGTTTGGTTCTGCATTGTATGTGATCCTGTTTTAATCATTAACATTCGAACACACTGTTGCGCGGGTCAGGCGTTCTCTCAGATGAATAGTCTGAACTTCTCATATTTAATGTAAAGTAAAACTCTTATGGCACTTTTTAAAAAGCATTATGGCATTAAAAATGACAGTGGCTTTAAATTGTATTATAGCTATGATGGGACTTAAAAACTGCTCTGAAAATAATGAAACATTGTCTTTGTTTGTCTTTGACAAACAAAATGATACCAGATTTGTAAGCACGGTGCAACAAACAGATCAACCAACCGGTCCGGGTACAGTCAGTTCATGATAATGTGTTAATCATCGCTAAACTGTTTAAATTAAAATCTTTAGTTACTTCAACCTCCCTTTGGCTGACTGCCTTCTAAAGTAAACTTTGACCACAAGTTTTACATCATTTACAATATATAATATATGATATAATATTTCCCTACAGAACCTGAGTCCAGGTTTAAGTCCAAGCAAAAAGGCGAGACGGGACACACGTCAGGAGGTTTGTAAAGAAAACATGTTTTTCTATTCTGTTCTGTCAGGACCAGCTGTGCACATCACTACTGAACGGTCAGTAAAAGAGAGAATGAATCAAGGACGGAGAGACAAAAACAGATGTGACACTATAACGTGCTTACGTTTGAGGGGTGACAAAGACAACCTGAGAGTGACACCAGAGAGTGAGATCAGAAGAGAAAGAGAGAGAGACAGGAGGAGAGGCAGAGGGCAGATATAATGAATCTGAAATGGTTGGAACATTTGACCTTATATAGGAGAGAAAATCAAACAGACGGATGGTATTTATTTCACGGTCAGCATGGGCCTCAATTCTCCTCGCTGACACACTCCTGTAGGGTCAAAGGCTGATGCATGCAAGAACGAGGATGTTATAAAAGCGTGAAAACTGAAATGAATTCCAGCATCAGACACCTACTGGGTTAAATATGATCCTAATTCAATTAAACATAAAACAATAAAAACAATGTGTTGATATGTTACATGAACAAAATGTGCTCAAAATATGCTTAAGATTTACTGATGTTCCAAAGGCTTCAGAGATTGGACATTTCATACTTTCTGTGACAACATGAATAAACATACAGTATGCATGAAACCTTTAAATAGCTTTAATAATATTAAAATAAATATTAAAATATTTTCATTCTTGTATTGTTCCATTTCAGACTAGAATAATTTTGCCAGTAGATTTAGATTTTTCTATGACATATTTTCCAACTATTTTTCCATTTCAGCTGGCCTTTTATATTTTAATATATCGCGTTCTGAGACGGCAAAATCTGAAGCCAATCAAAACAAAGCGAAATTGGGCCAAAATTGTCTTGCTTAAATAAATATCACGGTGTCAGGTTTACTGTTTTATAAAGGCTGGTCTAATAACACAGAGCCACACAGAAATGACATGAGGATAGGACTGGAAACCCAGCTAACAATTTTAGGTTTTAAGAATGTTTCCCCAATGTTTCCATTACATAACAAAAACCTTAGAAATGGTATTGTGAAAGTTATAGGAACATTCAAAACGTCTGTATTCTGTAGCATTTTTAAAACGTTCCACTAACAACTTGAGAATAACGTTTTTGATATATATGATATATAACATTAAAAAATTCTTCTAACCTTACTGCAGGAATGTTTTTTTCTATAACTTTGAGATAACCTTTAAAAACATCAGCCAACGTTCTGAGAACATTTACTGTTAGCTGGGGAGCTGGCATTACTGTATAGTCTCAAACTAGGTCAGTTAAGGAATGGAATCAGATGATTGGCTGAGGAGCGACGAATGAGATTTCCACAAACCCTGAGCATTTCCTGTCCCACTGTATATCAAGTGTGAAAGATGTTTTTCTGCTCGTTCAGCATGAAATGCCCAGCAGAAAATGTCTCAACAGACATGCTATCCTGCTGAGTTATATTCAATTACAGAATAAAACGGACCTCTGGAGCCTTTTACATGCTGTGTGTGTGAGTGACACTTTGGGACTTCAGCAGAAATTACATTTTCAACTCCAGGGTTTCACAGAAAGGCTTTCATTCTGAGCTTTGATGCGTTTACAATGTTTTCACT
>JAZGTH010000069.1:2065000-2085000 GCA_036877525.1 Chromobotia macracanthus
GGCTCTTAAACACTAATCCCAAAGCATGAGCGCTCTATATAGTTCAGAATTAATCAGATGTTTCTGGCACAGAAAGCTCATAAATTCACTAAAGGTTTTAAGTGGCTTCTGAAATCTTGGAATTTTTTCTGGCCCCTGTTGACAGGCTTATAAAGAGCTTAAAAACAGGACAGTTCTGCACTTTATTCATAAGGCTCCACCTACAAGCTGACTGGCTGCTGTTCAAGTTCTGTGATGTCACCCCCTGCAGCCTCCAGCAAGCTGTTGTTTGCACATGAGAAAGCAGCCTCAGCGTTTTCTTAATTGAAACCGCAGGATAAGTAACATTAGCTCACAATGTTTACACCTAACAAAGATAACATATTATCAAGCCAAGTGGTACAGCTAGGTGTCAGACTTAAATCCGGTATAAACATCCATAAATAAACTATTCAGGCATCAAATAATAATTTAAATGGCAGACACAACATAATATTCAAAATTATCTAAAAAAGTATTTAGAGAATTTTTGGTTGTCAAACTTAGTTCCAAAGTTTATGTACACCCTCAAAAAAGGTGCTTCACGATACCATAGAAGAACCGGTTTTGACTGTATGGTTCCAGAAAGAACCTTTAACATCCCTAGAACCTTTCTGTTTCACAAAAGGTTCTTTGTAGTAGATAAGGTTCTTTAGACTTTAAAAAGATAAGAAAAAAGGTTTCTTTTAAGAACCTTTGATTGATTAGTTCTTTGGGGAACCATAAATAGTTCTTCTATGCCATTGCTCTAAAGAACCTTCATTTTTTTTGGATTGTAGTGATACTAACATTTGTTTGCAGATGCCTCGAATTGATGTTTCATATATAAACAAAGACAGAATTAAATTCTATTTTAATGACGTTTTATCCAGACCAATTATCGGGAAAGGTTTTAAATTCCTCAGGAAACTCAGGCTGTCTTTTGCTTGGCAGTGATTGTCTGACCCTGATCAATAAATCTTCCTGAATAAATTCAGGTTTAAGCTTTGGGCAAACAAAGGAAAAGACGATGAGCTATTGACAGCTGTAACAGATTCAGCATTATTGATTAAGAAAATAACTCAGTTTACTTGCGCATTGATTTGTTTTGTTATTGTGCTGAAACAAATATTTACTCCAAGAGCAAATGAATGTTATTCTTGTTGGCATGTATTCTCGGATGCTGTTAGATGTGATGGATGTCTAATCTGGCGTGACATGACAAGTATGTGCAAATAAGATTTGCAAGCTACAAAATATGTCTGTTTTGTTTCATGTTTGGGTGAGCGGCTGTGACACATCCTTTAAAAATGACCTTGGGATCAGGAGTTGCAAAAATAGCCAATAAAAGCATGAGCATTTCCTTCCTCATGCTCATGCCTCATGACGGTCTGATATTTGTTATCTTACAAGAGTAAATGAAATACTTTTGATGTCACTTTAATCTGCAATCTGTAACTTTTTTTGGTTTAAAAATGAAGAAAACTCAGTTACTAAGCAATTACAAATACACATGAAGTGTGGAGTAACGGCTGAAACATTACCTTTGTGAAGGTGAGTACGTCAGAGAATGTAAACTTGATTCTGTGTTTGGTACCAAATGGCAGGAAGGTGTGCAGATATTCAACAGAGAGGACTTACAGCTTTGTTTGCCAAAGAAACTGAGACCATGAGAAAGAGTTCCAGTAATTCCAGCTTTCTTTCTGTGGTCCAGAAGTCTCAATTAACACAAATATACCCTAATAGAGGCAGAAAATTAAGACCATCTATTTAAAGGCAGGTGGGCGATTTTTTCCTAAAACATTTTTGTTATGCTGGTTGAAAGTCTCTTCACATCCTAATAGCAATCGCTAAATAAAGTGATCTAAGTATAGTTATAGAAATATATCTCTTCTGTGAAAAGCGCAGGGCCATAAAATGTTCGTCCAATCATTGCATTTAGTCCTAATACAATGGTAGGATGTTCTAATTGCCTGTCAAACTAAATATTTGCATACTTCTGCACTCTATGGAGGAGGCGTGGCTTTTGAGAGCGCTCTGAAGGGAGGCTGAGGTCTTATGCTTAAGATCAAACCTCCCGTGCTTGTTACTGTTCGTTTTTTGGCAAAATTAAACCTGTTATATTTGCTTGTGCCAGCAGATTTTCAGAATGTATGTAGAATGAGCTGTATAACAGATGCCTGAGAAGTGCAGCTTAATAAGAAAAGAGGCTATATCAAACTCAACCGTTTTAAAGCTGTGCTTTATAAGTAATGCCATGCTTCATTTATCCTGAAATCTAGCTTGAAATTCAATCACATTTTGATTTTCTGGACAAGAGTTTTTGCTCAATCCATCATGCTGAGCTACAATCACTCTACATGGCCGCCGGCCGCATTCTGTGCAGCTGTTGACACTCTCTGTTTTCTGAATAGCTTGATAATAATTATGGGGTTGATGTGTTCCCATTTCTGATGTTATTGGACTGGTTTAATATTTCTGTGGCTTTGGCTCTATGTTGTTGAAATTTGATAATCAAAATCAAAAGTGAAAAAGAATGAATGGAAAATGTTAAAGTATCAATATATTTATATGTTAATAATCCCCAATGAATCCAAATAATGACCTAAAAAATTCTGTTTTTTCTCAACACTCATCAAGAGTGATTGGGTTCATTGCTTTTAAAACAAAGAGAGTTGTGAGTTGGATTATTATTCTCTTCTTAGATAAACATTCAAAAATCAATTCTGTCTTTCTAACATATGAAAGACAAAATTGATTTTTGATGTTTATCTAAGCAGAAAATAATAATCCTACTCATAACTCTCTTTGTTTTTGGAGCTCTTCCATGTTCACTCTTCAAGATTCAATGGGCTTATTTTGCAGCCAGATACGAGTTTTTCCACATATCACAACATCAGTAGATTGAAAAAATCATGAATGTTCTCTCAAAGTTATCAAATAGTTTTTTATGGTTTTACCGTAATATATCATATACATCAAACACATTATTCTTAAGTAGTTAGTTGAACTTAATGAACATAAGTGTACATAATGAAAATGTTAGGGATATGTTTGTACAGCCTACAATTGATAGCTGTTAAGTGACATTCAGTTTTGAGGCCAGCACTAAAAATTAAAGTAACACAGTTCTCTATGCAGTTAAAGTTACTGGGGAAGTTTTAATCTGTAAGCAGCTGAACTCGCTTTCAAATGCGCATTCAAATGCACATTTATTTGCAATGGAAATGGTTTATTTGCAATGGAAAAATCACAGTTCAAATTCCTTTTTATGTGGCTTGCAAAACTCTTCAAGTCCAGTGGCTTTAGAAAGCAGCAACACACCTCACCTCTCCCAAACAAGCCACATCATTTGAGGTATTATTCATGTAGAGACATTTCCATAAACAATGGGTGTGTTTCTTCTCTACTAACTTAACTTCTTTTGTGTTTAGAGAGTTTGAGAGTAAGCATTGATTATCTAACTGCAGAACTACTAGGGTACCTGACACATAGACATTAATTTACTTATATCAACATTATATACATACATATATATATATATATATATATATATATTTGCTTAAAAAAAACATACTTGCTATTCTGATGAGTGGTGTCATCGTTCTGTTCTCCGAGTGGATTCTCTCCATCTGGATAACAGTATGAGACGTGCTGTCTGAGGAAGGGCTGTGTCATATTTCTCTCCACATGATCTCCATGCTGTGTCCAGACGAGTAGATGCTGTGCTCCAACCTGCTCCAGCACAGACTGAACCTCAAATGTGACCTTAAATCCACAGCTAATGCAGCTACATCAACAGTCTGTATTGACTTCAGCATGCGCTTCCTGTTAACTTCATCCACTTCCTGTTGTGATTGTATTGTGGCACTTTTAACTACTGTGTACATTTTGGTGTTCCACGACTTTGTTTTTGAAAAGGATTTGTAGGAACACGAATTTTGCTGCTGTGAGAAGTGTTAGATAGGTTAGAGAAACCATTATTTACCATTAAAATTACTCTAGCATGAAAGCTATCTAGTTTTAATCCTGTTAAATGTCTGTTTTCCACATAAAAATGGTCGTTTTGGCCTGTCTGTTTTTAGAGGTCAAAATCACACAGCGGGTAAAATCATACAGCAATGTCATAAATCATTCTAGTATAAATGTTTTTAGGTTTTATCTTGTGAGCTATTTGTGTAAAGTGGCAGAAAATGTCATTTTAAAGAGAAATAGTGTTTTATTATATCTTTGTCTCCCAAAACACACCATATCAAATAAATTACAGAAATATAAGCCACAATATTTTTCCAGCTTGCACAAGATTGAAATATTTTCAACACTCTCTCCTAGTTGATTTGCATCTCAAGGACAAAAGCTTCTCTTGTTTATCATCACTGTAACAGATGCCCAGCACCAGCACCAGCTTAATACATCATGTTGCAAAACACAGAAAAATCACAGTAACATTTTCAACAGTGGACTTATGAAGTTGATAAGAGCGGGCCAAACATTCCTCCTAGAAGACCGATGAATTCTCGCCCCTTTTGTTTGTTTAAGTGTCTTTGAAACTACACAGCAGAAGTTCAGCTATTTCAGTTTCATTTTATAAACTTTGTGAAAGTGCTCACCAAATAAACTGTATTCAGCTTTTCCCAAACAGAGTTAGCAAGAGATTTTGATCAGATTCAGACAATTAAAAATAATTCAAATTAAAATGATTTTCTTTGCTGTCACTAGAGCTTTATTTAACTTTATTTAACACGACAGTACTTAACGTTTTCCTTTAACATTTATTGAACATATAACTTGAACAAACTGAAAACATTTCAAGCTTCACTGTAGGTTTTGGGCTGGTAGGTCTCATACAATTTGACATTGTACATTTGAAAATACGTCTGCTGAGCAACGTCATCTTATCTGCGGGACCTTCTTTTCATTGTTTATGAAAATTAGCTTTAATAATTTTAAGATACATCATCAAAAGTTATGAACTTTATGGGAAAATGATCCAGAAATGTCAGTATTTGCTTTAGAGTACCATTTAGGAAGAATCCTCAAGTACTTTCAGCTTATGGCAGACGACAGTAAATCTATGCTGACATCTGAATACAAAACTAGTTAGCACCGAATTTCACTCCAGTCTGTTACTTTAAAGATGCTTCTTTTTAGTTTACACACTTATTTTGCATCTCAGCCTCAACAGATGTTTTTTAACACCTGATACTGTCAGTTTTTCATCTGGGCAGCTGTTGTTGTGCTTTGTCTCTCTCTGGTTCCTCTTCAACAATAATGACTATTTAAAGCTAAAGTCCTTCAGTGAAGAGCCACCGAGTCCCTTTAAACTCTTTCAGCTCTTCACAGGAGGTCAAACGGTGAAGAGAGAAGCTGATTTACAGTCAGAGGGTTAAAGTTGTGAGAACACATGGTCAGGATGTGAGCGGCACCGGCTCTGCAGTCTGACAGTTGCTTTTAGGGTCACCGACATAAAAAGCAGAAAAGGACAAAAAGGCCTCTGGAGATGAGCAAGAGGAAGAGAAACAATGATCATCAGTATGAGACACCCCAGCTAACAATTTTAGGCTGTAAGAACACTTCCTTAACGTTTCCATTAAGTAACAAAAACATTAAAAATTTTGTTTTGAATGTTCTAGGAATGTTTTCTAGATGTTGTATTAATGATATTGCTTGGCTATAAGAACATTATTCAAACATTTTTTAATTCTGTAATGTCTTTAAAATGTTCCACTAACAACTAATGAAAAATGTTTTTAACATATGATATGTAACCTTAAAAAAACATTCTACTGTTGTTATTGGAAGGGTATTTTTGATAACATTGACAAAACTTTTAGAGAGCATTAGCCAAGTTTTTGAGGACGTTTCCTGTTCACTGGGACAGAGAGACACAGAGTAAAGAGCGAGCTTTAGGTAAAGTAAACCGAACTGAATAAAATGGAGGGAGAGAGAAAATTGAAATGTTCAGAGACAGTGGATAAATAGAAGTACAAAGGATACGGGAGACACGGAAAGAAGCTTTTCAGAAGCATTGAGAAAAGAAAGAGAGCAAGTGAGACTAAAGGAGAAGTTCTCAAACGGAAAACAATAACAGAAGAGGCTCAAGTTTAGACTAGAGTACACAGTCACACCTGTGTGTATCTTCTTAAACACACAAAACTGATTCTCTGACCTCCAACCACACAAACATTGAGGACACAACACTGTTATTAACACACGCTCTGCTCAGAGGTCAAAATAATGTTCTACTAATGTTACTGCAAGAACATTTTTTATAACTTTGGGAGAACTTTTACAGATTGTCAGCCAGTGTTTCCTGTTTTCAATAAACAACAATTTCGGAAACCAGCGAATTTTCCAAAAATATCATTTATTTTCACATAAGAATCTTCACATGAACTGTTTTTTTTCTTTATCAAATGTCTCATTTTATATAAACCTCTTTATATACATAATATACAGATTTTACACATGTACAAAGTAAGAATACAAAAATGAAACAGGCTGAAGAATTAAAGTAACACGGAAAACAAAAACTGGAGAAATGAATTGGAGTGACCAAACAACTGCTACATGAAACGCTCTGTTATCAGAGTCTAGAGTTTATAGTGCTTCTGCTGCCGATTTGTGTTATAAACGTGAGGCTTCCCACATCACAAACCTGTCCAGTTCTTCCCATTATACTCTTCCTCATAGCATATAGTGTATATAGATTCACCTATACAATAGCTATATATAGACACATATACAGGTATCCATTAGTAATCATATCAGTTAACCACTAATTCATAGCTTAGTCCAATTAGCAATACAAATCAGTTTTTCTTTTACTGATACTTTTACAGAGAAATGTATGTTTCTTCTGTAACAAAAGATGTGTTTTACGGACAGAAATCAGTTTATTTGTTTATCTGTTTCTGTTTCCTATCTGCCCAAAGAACACTTAAGAGGAGGTCCGACTTTTCTGTTCACACATCCAGTGTGAGATCTGTGGTGTTTGCTTTCTCAGTGAGTGTGTGCTTTTCATTGATTGTGCTTGGCAGTTTAAATGCCGATATATATACTGACCCGACATTATAAGGACCAGTCACAGCTCTAACACATACACATGCATGCAAGTAGTGTGTGCATTTTGCCAATCAATATTTTTCTTCTGTTTCACACATTTAATCACTACAACTCTCTCATTCCATTTTCTCTCTCTCTATCACACAGTAAACATTTTGGCTTGCTATATTCAGTAATTTGTTCAACAGCAAAACCTAATAATTTACTAACTCTTTAAACAGTGAATGTACAAAACAACAGCATCGTGTCAGTGGGTTTGGTAAACAGTATTAGAGTGTGTGTGTGTCTGTGAGTGCTGTGCTGTTTTCCAGATCCAAAACCACACCTGGAACAGTCTTGCAAAATCATGAGATGTTGAGAATGAAGCCCACCACACCTGTGCTACATAGACAGATTAACAGGAATCTCTGTCGATCAGTAATGAGAAAGCAGTAAGAGCTATGGGGTCTTTGGCTCATTTTTGGCTCGCGTCCCCTAATTATGACACTCAGATAAAAAAAGAATTGTCCATAACTGAAGTACATCACCAATTCAGTTCTGTATTTCTGCTTTGGTTGGTTATTTTCCAGGTTTTGTGTAGCTGTATTTTTTGTTTTGAATTTAAATAAAGAGAAGGGGGGAAAAAACTCCTTTTGCATGAATAATCTTTTCAGAAAAATACTGTCGTCTGTTTTTTTTCTTTAGAAGTGTCCAAAAGCGAGAAAGCTGAAAGCCCTCTTCATTCTAGTAAAGTTTTCAGAAAGCTTCACTTCCTGTTTGTGTCCCGCAATGACCAGCACCGGGTTTTAAAGAGCTTCCCCTGTGATGTCATCAACACAGGACACTGTCATTGTAGTTTTTTAAGTGTAATCTGAAGTCCAGCTTTTTTCAGCGCAAAACCAGCAATAATAAAAGGGGAAGTATTGTTGTGTTAATGGTCCAGGAAGCTACTGACACGGCAGAGTTTGTCCTTGTGCTTTTCTGTACTTCAGGAAAAGCTACGACTGGATCATCTGTAACAGAAAAAAACAGCGATTTCAATTTCTGGTAGCTGGAGATGACACTCAGATTGAATTGGGTAGATTAGACTGGGCAGTTGAGTAATGAGATATTTGAGTTTTGAATGGTACATAGATATGATGTTATCATACCTGCTGGTAACCGATTGGATGGAGTGTGAGCTCCTCCCCTTGTGCCCACCTTGGCCCCGCCTCCTGCACTCACCCTGGCTTCTTGAGAGCCTGAACAAAAAGAATAAAAAAAAAAATTAAACACAGATCAACCAAAATGCAATATGCACATAGATCTGCCACTTCACCTACAGACCAGCAGGGCGGCGCTACTTACCATCACTGGCGACCACATCCACTCTGAGCCGCAGACAATCCTGTCCATGGTGGTGCAGTGGTTTGGCTGTGAGGAAAATGGTAAAGAGAAAGCTTGTTAAATGCGGAAGATTAAACGATGAACGGAATTAAACAGATTATTGGAAACCAGACTAATAATGTTAGACGTGTAATGGCTAATCCATTTCTACTTAGCTCACTTGAGGTTTAGGAAGTCGCCATCTGGTCCTGTCTCTAATTACAATGTTCTGACTGTTCTCTGATTCATATATGTCCTTTCTAAACGGATATGTTGTTTAAATTAGCTTACTTAGCAAATACTCCTTCCTGGAGCGGTTTGGTTTTGGCTCTTGACTCTCGCCAGTGTTAACTGTAGTGTTGACTGAAACTGAAATGTCGACTGAAACTCGCTCCCTGACCAAACTCCCCCAGGACAGCGTACGAGGAGGCCAAAAAGACACGTAGCGGTTTTGTTGCCAGTTTAGCGGTCCACAAACAAGGACTGGCCTCAAATGCAGTGGATGTGTTTATTACGGCGGTGCTAACAGACCGCTCAGATATGACTCACAGACTTTCTATTCATTGCATGGTTTGTGTGGCAATAAACGTATAACATGTTTGTAAAGGTTTTGCGCTTAATTTTCAAAACGATCCAATGCAAACTTTATTCACTTTGTGATTGACACTCATTGACACACTTGCTATGAGTGTCAATCAGTGATTGACACTCATAGCAATCACAGTGTTCTTCTTATTTTTTTTATTTGTTGAATAACGCTTTTATAACGTTAAAACATTTTTTAAATAACTGGACATTTTAAACGTTCCTAGGACCTTCAAAAAACATTTAGAATTTTTTTATTTACTTAATAGGAATGTTAAGGAAAATGATTCGCTTGGTGACTGTTCAGAGCTGTACTCACAGATATAGTAGTAGCTCTCGCCCTGCCGGAATTCTTTTCCCAGAGTGAACGGAGTGAAGCGTTGGAACTTCTCGGAAAACTTCTCAGGTGCGTGTGGGGCGAACGGATGGGCGCATTCCCAGCGCATCTGGTCGTAGGACTGGGGGCGGCAGGTGTCGTAGTCTTCACGCTCCACCATGTAGAGCACATAGCGCTCGGCGTCCTGTGACAGCACCTCGCCCAGCGGGTAGTGAGGGCACACAATGTCCAGATAGTCGTTAAGTCGCACCTCAACTGCATAGTTATCCCATCGGAACCTGAAACAATAAGAGGGATATCATAAAGATTGTTTCGTGAAAAACATCCCAGAACATTTTATCTGAAATCTGATTTCTACCCAAATCTGCCACCAATTCCAATCCAAACAACTGTACAATAAGCAAAAATCTTCTCATTCTTTTTTTCAGTTTTGCATTTATTTTGGACCTACAAATTGCTTATCCTTCAAAACTGAGCATGAAAACGTGCCTGGTTAGAAAAACTTTAGGCTGTTTTTTTGCACTTATCTTTCAGTTGCATATTTGTAAAATAAGCAAATAGAAGCAAGCTGTACAAATTCACTCCACATGACAAGATGATTCAACATCACAAACAGACAGACAACAGAAATCCAGAATAACTGCAGTGATGCGACCGGCAGTGACAGGCTCAATGGTTCATTTCAAGAACTTTTGAAAGTGTCTAAGAGCTAAGAGCCACGCAGTCAGATCTTCAATTGCTCTCCATTGATCTGCAATCTCAGAGATGTCTCGCAAATCACACACACAGCCAGGAAGAAAAGAGCAAAACCGCCAACATGAACGGAACAATAGAGAGACGCATGAGAGCGCTGATTTCTGGACAGAAGAAGAGACAGATGCATTCATTTAGATTATTCTGAACATCGCTCCATTGATCCGACCACACGCTGTCTGTACTCACACAATAGGACAGAACCAGAAAGAACGACAGAAACACGGACGCGCTAGCATGAAAGTTTGCACGTATTGATCTTATTCGCCTCGTGTGGGGGTGTTTTAATTACACAAAGACTTCTAAATGCAATCTTTTGGGTTGCATCACAGGGTAATGATTTATTGACTCGCTTGAGACACACACACAAAGAAACAAACAAAAACAGAAATCTGTGTTTTATCTGCTTCTTTTGACACGCTCCCATACTCAGAAATAAACGCACTCCGACTAACAGAATCGTACACACCATCTCTGCCACATGCCTCCCTTTCATTTGACACATATCTAGGGAGGTGACGAAGACAGTCTGCCTGTCTGCTCCTCTATCTCTTTTTCTCTCTCCGTCATTCGTTTCATTCTTGGTTCTGCTCCTGTAGCTCTATTGAAAGTGTATTATCTCTGTTTATGTGTTGCCCACTGATAGACGAACGCCAGAGGAATAAAGAATGCCCACGTTTATTTATTCATGCATTTATTCATCATCAGATGCCACTTTAGATTCATGTGTTGAGTTCTACGATCCGATCACTTTCAGACACTTACTTACTTGGATCAATATCCTTCAAACATTCAGCAGGTCTGAGATCAGCTATAAAAATTCCTTGGGCCCCCTGGGCACCATTCTGAGTGGTAATCAGGTTCACTTGCTGTACTCAAACTTTTATCACAGACTTTTTTTATCCTCTCTTGTGAGTTTGACAGATTAAGTTTTACTAGATTTTGACGTTTTCTGGAGAAAATGGGACTGATGCTTGCTCATGCAAAACCTTTAGCGTGTTTTCATGTCTTAAGAGAAGAAAAGAAAGCAATACTTCTCAAAGCATTATTCATTTCTGTAACACGAATAGTGCATGTTATCTCTCACAGTGAAGTTTAACTCTTAAGATTTAGAAAAATACAAAAACTTGATTTTGACAACTGCCATTAACAGTGCAGTGGATTACATGAAACATCAGATTCAGAAAAAAAAAATCAGAAAAAAACTCTCAAGAACCTAACACAGATCGTCCTAATATCTGCATAATTTCAGCATTCCTCCATGTCTGGTGAAGACAACAGTAGCTTTATTTCTTTGTCTGTGTGACTATCCACACGTCTGCTCACTGATTAAAGTCAACAAGTAAGTCCTCTCTCTTTCTCTCTCTTTCTCTCTCTTTCTCTCTCTTTCTCTCTCTTTCTCTCTCTTTCTCTCTCTTTCTCTCTCTTTCTCTCTTGTTTGTTGATGGAGGACCCCCTGGTTTTAGGATAGATGATACATACACTGACACACACACAGTCCACTCTCCTGAGGCTCTGTACGGCAGTCTCACACTGATCCTGGAGGTGACGACTTAATTTAACGAATGAAGTAGATACACTTCAGCCCCGATAATCATTTACACGTCTCACATTCTTAAACTGCACACACACAAACACACACCCTGTTAAATTTCTGATTAAAATCTGTTTGCAGTATGCCCTCAATGTGTTCATCAAAGGGGGTCAGGAGGGGGCAATTAAAACACAAAGAGTGGAATTAAAGTGGCCCCAGAGGGGGGCAGATATGCTGCTCCCCCTCAGTCCCCCGGGGGCTGGGAGACAGAGAGGGGGTGGGTAAGAGCAGTGGGGGATGAAATGTCTCTGAATACAGGGGTGAGCGGATGCCCCCCACACCAGTGTCCTTTCAAAAGCTACTGTTACTTCATCAATGCCTTGATTCATACAGTAAAGCCATTTTACATTTCTTCTTCATTCCTCACACACCTTCATCTTCATCACCAGTCCATAAAGCTAAAAAGTTATGTGTCCTTACATCCAAAGAAAATCTGATTATTACATGTTAAGATACATTTTATTTGCATTGTAACATTTTATACAATCCAGACAGATTCTGTGAGATCAATTTACAGTTCAAAAAATAAAAGTAAAGAGACAGTAGTGATGAAAAAGCACTTTTTTCAATCCTAAACTCTGCCTTATCTGTTTCTTCTGAGTGAAAATGAGATTGAATTAACTCCAGGATTGATTTGTGAAGCTCTAACCTGCCAAACATGTGGGTGTTTTGAGTCACGTCCACATTTACCGGAATACATGAATCTCTAACATTCTGTAATCCTGAACTCACCGCCCTGCTAACAGGGAATGTTCTCAGAAAGTTGGCTAATGTTGTCTGAAAGTTCTCTCAAAGTTATCAAAAATGTTCTTGCAGTATTGGTAGTAGAACTTTTTTAACATTATATTTCATTTATCAAAAAGTTAATCTTATGTAGTGAAACATTTTTAAAACGTTACAGAATTAGAAATGTTTGAATGATGTTACTCCCTAGCATTAATACAATGTGTAATTGTATCGTACGTTCTTACAATGTAAAATTGTTAGCTGGGCTTCTGCTCTGAACTCAGCAGATCTGCTCTGTCAGGAGACCTGATTTAGTGCCAAATGGGCAACTAGAGGGTTAATCTGAGGTCTCTTAATCTTTAGTTCAAAGTTTTTTGTTGTTGTTCTTTTTCACTCCCTGTAGTCTGTCTATCAATTGGTGTGTAACCTCTCGATCTCTTGTTTCAACACTCCATCAGTCACTGGAATGCTAAAGCTGGGGGGTGTGAGGTTGAGTCAGCAGCACAAACCGTAACATGCTTATAACCAAACACACACCCGGAAAATATGCTAGTCAATAAATAGAAAATGAGTTTTCTTCAGAAAAATGCTCTCTCCATTTACCAGTTTCACACACAGACACAGAAAAGTTGGTCAATACTCTGGAAAATGTCTGTTTTCTTAAGAAAAACGTTCTCTCAATTTACCACACACACACATTTCAACAATAGTCTCAAACATCTTTGTCACCTGATCTGTGAACTTTTGCAACATTCAACACCTGACACTACAGACAAAGGTAATGAACAAAAGTCCGACCCAGAATCTGTTCTAATATCCATTCTAATCTATTCAAACTCACACACCTGCGGTGACGGCCTAAAATGTCAATGTCAGTAACGCTAAAACTTCACACGGATCGCCTCCCCGTGTTGTTTTAATTCGGCGCTAATGCAAGCAGTGTTATTCAGGGTGACTGGTTCGGAATGCGATGCGGCCGGATCAGAGTGCTCTGTGTTCTGGGATTACACTGCTTGGGTCGCTGAGGGCCCGGGGCCTCATTCAGTCTAATGTAGGCAGAGAATGAGAGGGGCAGAGGGGCCCGCAGCAAGCTCTTGTATTGTTCTGAAAAACAGTCGGAGTGTTACAGTGGAGTGATTCAGTTGGAAATGCAACAAAGGCTGCTGAAAGAGATGGAGGAAAAAGAGAGAGAGAAATGAACAGAAAGAGACAGAGAATTTTGAAGGGGAAAGGAAACGCTTTTGTCTGGATCTTCTCAAAAAAGGTCCTGCTTTATACTGTGCAGGTGTAAAAACACAAAAAAGACAAGGAGAAGAAAAGGATAAATGAGAGACCAGACTACCAGCTAACAGGGAACGTTCTGTTAAAGTTATTGAAATAGCCCTTGCAGTAATGTTAGTAGAACGTTTTATGACATTGCATATCATATATCAAAAACATTATTCTTAAGATATTAGTGAAATGTTTTAAAAATTTCAACAAAGAATTGTTGGGGGTTTTTTTTATAACCAAACAGTAACGTTAATGCAATGTCTGAAAACTGGACATTTGGAACGTAATATAAACATCTGGGAAATGTTCTTACAACTTAAATTGTTAGCTGGGCTGCTACTGCGTTTGTCCTGGCTTTGACCTGAACCAGTCCCGCTCTTTCATCTTTTTTCTATCCATCCATCTCTGTCCACTCTCTCTTTCCTCCTTCAGTCCTTCTCTCAGCGAACAATAAGCCTGTTTGATCCCTCATTCATTCTACCGATGGTCCCGCCCCCAGATATTCTTAACCAATCAGAGATCGGTTAACTGGAATGTGAGGTATGTTAGTGACCTGCATTTGTGGACACTAACTCTGGCCCTTGCGATCACCATGGCAACCAAATCCACTCAGCTCTGCCTTCACGATATTCCATGCCGGGGTTTTTCAATCCATCTTGTTTACACATCTTACGCTCATCAATCTTTTTCCTTTCCTTCAAATCTCTCAACCTTTTGACTTCATGCAGTGCTTCATTGATCAAGCTGTCAGATTTTCTTTTTCAAAAAATTGAACTCTTTCATGTCCTATAAAGTGGCGACCGGGAAGGTTGGAATTTAAACTTATCATCCACGTTTATAAAATAACTCCACAAGTATCCTGCAATTTTATATTTAAACAGAGATGGCGGTAGAGAGGCATAAGTCCCGGATTGCAGCTTTAACAACACAGGAGAAACGAGGGATTATGCAGAACAGCTTAGAATGAAATGAAGGATACATTAAACATCTCAATTTGCTCCAGTAACTCTTTGTATTGTTCAGGAACAGGCTCGGTCAGCCTGCAGGGCCGTTGCTTTCTGCACTGTCTAGTCACAGCATGTAGCAATAACACGCGTGCAGTACGTTGTGGGAATAAACCTTCATCTGAAAAAAACAGTCCATTCAAGAGAATGATCAACAGGAGCGAGGAGCCAAAACCACAAGCTGGGGTTGCGATTATGATCACAACACCAAACAAACAGACAAAAACACACGCAGAACTAACAAAAAGCTACTAACATTGGTGTTGTCTAATGGATGTGAGATTGCAAATCATGCTCAGTTCAGATACAAATAAACCCTATTTTGGCTAACGTTGTCTAAAAGTTTCATCAGTTATCCGAAACGTTATTGCAGTAATGTTACTAAAACGTTTATGTTATATATCATATAAATCTAAAATGCTATTCTTAAGTTGTTGGTAGATTATGTTAAAAAGGTACAGAATTCAAGAAAGTTTAAATAACATTAACACAACTTCTAAAAAACTGGACATTTTGAATGTTTCTAAAACTTTCAAAATAATATTATTAACGATTGGAAACATTAGGGAAACATTCTTACCACGTAAAATTGTTGGGGGTTTGTTATTAACATAACTACAACAGTCTGGATCTGTAGGAACTGTCTGAAATGTTGCAGGAACTCATTAAATATGAACATTAATCAAAGATGTCTCATGAGACGAGGTGAAAAGAAGAAAAATTACGAGAACGGACAACAATGTTGGGAATTTTGAGGGAGTAACTGAGCGTGCAGATGTGTGATTAAACAGAAAGATAACAGTATTACTGCAGGTGTGAAAACAGTAAGTCCTGACTATGAGGTTTGAGTTGTGGATAATACTCACATTCTTAAGTCTTTTAACTCACGTGAATAATAATTTAGAGCGTGTGAAGGAGGAAGCGCGCGTCTGAGACTGAGTGTACGAAGAGAGACGCTTGCGTGCACAAGTGTGCGAGAAAGCTATTGTCTATTGTACATGCAGGATGTGAAGTTTTCCCGGGAAAACACTGGGCCAGGAAACTCACATTTATCAAGGAAAAGGCTGGCTTCTCATGACACACACTACTCGTGTAAACAACCTTTGACTGCAGTTCACAACCTTCTTAGTCAAGTCTGTCATCTCAACATGGTGAGAACAAATCAATTCAGGACAAGTCAATCTGATATGAGTGAACTAACAGCACATATTGCGGTACAAAGCACATGAAGCGAACTGTGTAGTCTTCTGTGTAGAAGCTTGTAGGGACATTTGCAGAAATCTACACGGAATCCATCTGCCGTTTTTTTATATTTGCTGATTGTAATTTACAATTTGTGGATTTCTGTGAAATACAATTATATATCCTAACATGTCTGACAGAAAATGAAGAACATTTGTACTACATTTTTATTGGTAGTTGAGAAACAAACACACACACAGAGATGTGTAGGATCTCTGTGGAGCTCATCAGGGAATGGACAGGTCACTGGGTGGGTTCGACTGAAGCTTTGCAATCGAGGGTGCCTGAAGCAAAACTGAACGATCACACACATAAACACACATGAACAGCTTTCCTTATAATAAATTAGAGCCAGAGAGATTGGGGGGAGGGTAAAGGTGTTTCTCAATGCAGCATGAAAAAGGTGAATAAAAGAGAAAAGCGGGCGTGAAACTCACTGCCTGCCAAATACTGGGGCAAAAAAATTCACACCTCTAATCCTTATTGTGCCTCCTTTTGACAGAGGAAAAGAAACAGGAACAGAATAAAAAGCATGAAAAACACGGACATGTATGAGTGAGATAAAAGGTATAGAGAGATCAAGAGAGAAAGCAGAACCAGGACCAGAAGAGTGAGGTGGGCTTGAGTGGCAGGTCTTTATGTGAAGACCACCAGAGAGAGTGACAGACTACACAGAGTGAAGGACACTTCATCACTTATTCTCTCACTGTCCTTCAGGGTAAAACACACACACACAGATCTGATGAGTTCAAGGCTAAGTGGCCTATAGACAAAAGCACACCGATGCTTTATCAACGGTTTCTGTGCCACTGTGATTGGCCTCCATCGTGAGGGTGAACTCTGCCCTGCGATTGGTCACACCAGTCTCTGTTTTGTTCCTCAGTATATCTGTGGTGGGAGCTAATTTGTCTGGAACTTATAACAAAAAAACACTTAGCTGGCAAAACCCCACAAGCAAAGCTCTGTTCCCCTAAAAATACCCCTGAATGGGGTACTTGGGGTATTCTGGGGTAGAGAACCAAGAAAGACCCATTTCTAGGCCAATTAAAGTGTGTAAAAAGAGTCTTTTCAGGGTGAAACAGTAACACTATAAGGTGACGGAGGACAAGCGGAGAAGAAAAAATGTCGGAGGTCGGAGAGTTTCAGGATATAAATGGAAGAGCGTGAAATGATAGAGAGAAAGAGTTAAAGAGGAGAGCAGAAAAGAGCTTTGTACCAGTAAACCATGTGGTACAGGGCACACAGCCAGAGGAAAGATATGGGACACAGGTAGAAGAGAGAGAGGGAGAGAGAGAATGAAAAAATCTCTAAGCCTCTGACAGCAGATTAAAGATCCCAATGGAAAATTTAAATTGCTCAAAGCTTGCTTTTTCATAGGACTTGTAGGATGTCTCAGTTAGACCTCATGTATGTATCAACTTTGTCTCAAATGTTTTTCCTACAAGCAAATCAAAATAGCCACTAGTGGACGTACAGTTAAAGTACAGAACTATGCAATCTGTGTGGGCAGCACAGCTCAGATACTTGATGTGAAATGCTGGGATTTCTACTGAAATCTCTCGGGGTGGCTGGTTTCTTAACTAATCTGAAGACAGTCTGAGATCTCTTCTGAAGCTCAGTAGGACATAAAACTCATCTTTCTCAAGAGAAAAATCTGAGAATCAACAGAGACGTTAAAGAGATCTCACTTGTAAGTTTCCTTTTGTGCAGAATAACAAGACAGAAGTGAAGCAGTTGAATGTTAAGGTATCACTATGGCTGACTGAAGAAACACACTTCAGCATTGTTTATAAGCATGTACAGAGAGGTTAATGGAGGAAGCTTGGTTAATAAATACATAAGTGAGTCAGTAAATCATAACTACTCGCCCGGGCACACCTTAACCACACACACACACACACACACACACACAATCTTCCAACTGATCAACAATGGAAATATTAGCAACACAACAATGTTTTCCCAACAAGCAGCAGCAAGCACACAAGAAACAAGCAGCAACAAATTCAAACATGCGCTTTCACATCGCCTAACTCAATCACCTCGCATGAGGAAAACACGCTCGGCTGCGCTGGACCGGCGACGCCGGAGTCCACCTTCCCCCAAGGCACAGACACACACCTACACGCTCGGTCAGCCATGTGCACAGAGGCGTGAACGCACAACCAACACACAATTAAATACGCTGATTTATTAGGAATTATTCATGAATTTGGTCACTGAATTCATTTCTTTGATTCGGTTCACAAGGGAATAAAAGAAAGAAACAACAAAACACACACAGCAACCCCTCTGATAATTCCCTCAAAGCAGGATTAAATCAGAGACATCATGCACTTCTGCATCATGCACTTCTGCATCATGCACTTCTGCATCATGCACTTCTGCATCATGCACTTCTGCATCATGCACTTCTGCATCATGCACTTCTGCATCATGCACTTCTGCATCATGCACTTCTGCTGGACAAACACATGTACTCTTATGGGCACACGCCTTTCTCAGAAGAACAGATTAATTTCTTAGGATTAATCTGTTTGTCAGGGTGAAGGAGGGACGCCCAGCGTTTTCCCATCACATTCACTTTACAGTCATCCTTTCTGACCCTACAATACTATCACCCAGCAAACTCATTTCTGTAAAGCACCAACAGCAACCACTCAGCACCCAAGCCATAATTCCTCACCACACTGACACATTGAAAAGAAAACATGCACTTGAGTTTCTTCATATTTTCCTGATCATGATTAAATAAAGATCTTTGAGGGACATCGTTTAGTTTGCATGGCATATATCTATTTTGATTTATTCAAAATCAAATTTATTTATTATATTTATTATTTATTATATTTATTTATTCACTTAGTTAAACACAAGCACGCGTTAAATGTACAGAACTGTGTCAAGTTATATCATATCAATAAGCATGCATTGAGACCGAGACGTGTATGACGTCAGAAGCTCGCGCACAGGTTTGCGTGATGCGTGTCAGATGAATTATGACGCAATTAAAGTACCTGCGTGACGCAATCACAGGTGACGATGTGACGACACACAAACATCATGTCGTAATGTATCCCACAATGTGAACAAGCACCATCTCAATGAGCTTAAGCCCGACATCCACATTTACTCACCGCACTGGATAGCAAAGGCTCATTAAGATAAATAATAATAATAATAAAAAAACTTTAAACCTTTATTTTAACATAAAGAAAACAGGGCAAAAGTGGTTCTTGAACTTACTTCGAGTTGGTGCTGTTCCAGAAAACCGTGTGTCTCTCCGCAGAGGCGAGCAAAGCGCAGATGCAGAAGAACCACAAGAGAACCATTTGGATCTTCTGCGATTCAGTCCAAACAAGAGGTGAAGGTCTCCTGAAGCTCTGTTTACCCTCTGTAGGTAGTTGAGGTATTTTTCGGGTTATATTCAGCGCTATATTGATGAACAATAACTCAACAAAAGCGCGTCCGTCATCTATCGCATCGGCTCGGAATGAAACTTTCTTACGGGCGCCTTTTGGTTTTGTGAAAAAGCGAGTCGGCTAAGCCACGCCCCGTCGCCTCTAAGCCAATCGGCGTTCGTGCTTCATTCCCCACAGCTCGGGCGGAGTGAGGTCGACTGTTATCATGTTTTCCGAGTATAATATTGTTATGAACTAAATCAATACATTTGACAAGCTTCCCGGAATACCCTGTGATGAAATCCCGAGTTATAAAAATAAACGTTTGATATCGATTTATTCACGTTGTGGGTCAGTGCAGTTCAGCGCAAGCGCGTCGCGATCTGATTGGATGACGCAAGCGCGTCGCGATCTGATTGGATGACTGCATGAAGGCGAAGCTGCTTGAAGTTCGCGTAACAACAACAAACAAACGAGAAACCGGTTCAACAAACAACGAACAAACAACAAACCAAACAACAAACAAACAACAAACCCGACCAACAAACAACAAACCAAACAACAAACCCGATCAACAAACAACAAACCAAACAACAAACCCGATCAACAAACAACAAACAAACAACAAACCCGATCAACAAACAACAAACAAACAACAAACCAAACAACAAACAAACAAC